>JAEIIJ010012633.1:0-12949 GCA_018904815.1 Drosophila ogumai | reverse complement strand
TTTAATTATTTAAAAAATAGTTTTAAAATAAAAGTTGATTGAAAAATAGAACCCATTTTATTCCTTCAAGTGTAGAGCTAGTTTAGATAACCATTTTATGACTTAATATTTTTTTAACGTATTTATTCTTTATCTAAAATCAAAATTGCTGAGTTGGTTAAACTTTCTTTAAGGTCTCCCAGGTTCCCAGTTATTTTATTTAGTTAAAACTTGTTGCTTTTTTGCAATCAATTTCAATTACACTGCCAGATTACAATATAGCAAATATCCTGTGATTTTTAGATTGCACTGCCCATCAGTTTCGACTACGTTTCACTTACAACCCCATAATTTTTGCCAGTGTGTTGTGTGTTTGGTTGTGGTGTGTGTGTTTTAGGGGGTGTGTGTGCATGTGTTCGGTTTCGCTTCGGCGTTTCACTTCACTTACAGCTGGCAGCGTTGTTTGATTTTGATTTTGTAAAATATTTTCTGCTCTTGCATTTTACATTTTTAATAGCGCTCGTTCGCTGGCTCCTCTATCCAACCATCCATCTCCTTTCGTTTCACCATGGTTTGTTTTGGTATTTTGCAGTATTTCGACTCCTTTTCATTCTATTTTTTGAAGGAGGAGGTGGAACAGCAGGAGGATCTCCTGCTATAGTTGTCGCTGCAAGCGATTTGTTGTTTTTCGGAGCAGCCCCCAGAGCTGACTATTTTATGTGCATTTATCTGTGTACATTGGTGCATCCTGCCTCTATGCTGCTGCTGCTGTTGCTGTTGCATAAAAGGATATACAGATGCAAATTCTATACAGCATAGAAGGGTGTATGCGTGTGTGCCTCCCATTGTCCCGACAGCGAGGAAATTCTATTTTATTTATCCGAGCAGCTTCAGCTGGAAGCAACAGCAGCAGCGGCAACTCTTAGCCAAACATTTCCCACCACTTAAGTGCATAATCAATCAAACTGATTTCTTAGTCGCCTCAACCGATTTCGGATTTTTGGGCTACAGATTTGTGTTGGTATTGGATTTGCGAATGGATTACTTCTTGAATTGAATACTGTTTTTTATTGTTACAATAACAATTTGTTTGTAATAATTACATTTATGTGGAAATAGTATATGTTTCTTAAGTGGCAGCAAGTAATCTCTCAATTCATATTTTATTGTTATTTTATGAAGATTATTCTAGCCTGTTTTATTTTTAATGTATAAAAGGTGCTTGAAGGTTAAAAATTGAAATTGATAAAGAAGTTTTGACTTTAAATAGTTCTAAGTATTTTACAATAAAGTTAAAGAGCATTAAAATGTAAAAAAAAATAATTTTAAAGCCTTAGCCATCTCCAATTAATTTTAAATTATAAACTCACCCAATTGCTGCTGCGGTTTCGACTGTTGCTGCTGTTGCTGTTGCAGATCCTTGCGTTGCGGTGGCAAAGGAGGTTGCTTTCCTGATTTTCTCAGAGTTCCGTAACGCTGCGCTGCCTGCAACATTTCGTGGGGCGCCAGGGGTTGCGCCACCGCGGAGCCTCCACTTTGTGGCGTGAAATTCTGCTGGCTAAGGGAACTGGTCACCGTCTGGATGTGCGGCGAGTAGCCACTGTAGTCCACCAAGCCACTAAATGCCGACGGCGGTCGCTCCACATAAATCTGCTGCGACTGGGCAGCGGCGGCCAACTGGAGACGCCACAATGCCTCCTGCGACAGATCCCTGGCATTGCTGTAGTTGTTCTCGGTGGAATTGTTGCTCGACCCTGGAAATTAGCACACATTTATGTTGAGTTATTATGGCTAAAATTACCAAGCAGCTAGTCACTAGTTAGTTAATACAGTTGTGCATTTATGGCAAAAAAGAGGTGACGAAAGTAAGAAAGGTGGCCAGTGCTTTAGGTAGTACTTTGCGGTGAGTGAGGAAACTTGAAAGTCACAGTGGCTAATTGGAAAATACACACATGGTTATGTATATGTAGTTACTAAGCCCAGTCATGCCCATCAGCCAGCAGTCGAAATTAATATTAATATAGCCTTGCTTTCATAATAAAGCAAAGGGTTTAAGACTTTGTTTAATAAGTGTGACAAGAAAATGTACACAAATAGGATAATATAATTCTAAATAAATTTAGAATATAAACATATTTTATTTTGTGTTTTTAACTCCTATAAATCATTAAATTTTATGTTAAATCTATAACCTTCTCTTCTAGAACGGACTCTGTCAAATTGGCCAAGACAAACCCACCATTATATATCACACACTCCAGCTTATCTATACAAATATAAAAAATTAAAAATTTAATTCCATTTTCAAAGCATAAAAAACACATTCCAACTCATTCAATGGTGCTATAATACTACATTTCTTAATTCAAAATGTTGCTTTTATTTAATTTGACTTGCATTTGCTGCTTACGAGTAAAAATGATTCAAACAAAATAACGAAAACTTTCACGGCAAAATTTATGGTAAGATGACCGAAGGGTATGTCCCATGGATCTATCGTCTTCCGGGTCCGCTCCATGGCTTCGCCGTTGCCTTCATTTTCCGTAGAAACGCGATGGTGGCGGCCACTAAAGGTCGAGAGCCTGTGACCAGTATGTCCAGTTCGCTCTTCATGCCGTACGTCTGTCGCCCGTACTTGTTTTGGAGGGCATCGAAAAAGGCATTTATCGAAATGGACAGCTGGGAGCTGTCCTTTTTGCCGTTCTCCTCGCACAGGGATCGCCAACTGCCGGCATTTCGCCTGGCACGCTGCAGATCCTCCATGCCATGCCAGACCGTTCCCTTGCCCTCCTCCTCGACCAGAGTTTGACCCTCAAAGAAATTCGGACAGGCCACAAAGTAGGCCTCCTCGAAGCGAATCTGGCTCCGGAGGATGGTCAGCAGATCCTTGGCATTGAACTCGTTCACCTTGTTGAAGAGCAAAATCTTCGGCTGGCGACTTGAGCGAGTCCTGCCGTAGAACCAATTCTGGCACGCCATCATGGACTCGAAGGTATCGGCACTGTCCAGGTAGACATTGTACATGTCGTGCTTGATGAAGTCGAATTGTCCAGCCTGCTCGAAGGTCTCTATGCCACGCGTGGCTCCTGGCGTTAATATAGTGCAGTTATCAGTCACCCCAACAACATATTCGGGCCTGTGCCGTCGGAGGAAGTCATAGGCCAGTTGTATGCCCAGGGAACCATTAAGCCTCATGGTATAGTTGGCGGTGTTCATCGCCTGCTTGATGCTCGGATTCCCCTCGATATAGTCATTAAAGCTAGGCACCTTCTGCAGCTGCACACCGATTTGGTTGGCCTTCTGGGCCAGAACCTCGCAGCATTCCGTTTGGGTTACATTGGTGAAAATACTGGCCTCCGGCTTCATGATCGCCGCCTTCGCCCAGGCTATATCCCGCAAGGAGTTGCTCAGATTCGAACTCTGCTCCCAGCCCAGACTGCTGATGCCTATGGTCTGAGCATGAGAGGCTATATTCGTGGCATCGCTGGCACCTCCTGGACCCACCTCTAGAATAGCAACTTCCACGCCAGCCTTTTGGAAAGCATGGAAAGCCATCACCGTTAAGATTTTGTTATACGATGGCGGAGGATTCATTTGGGCCAGCTCCATGTTGATTTTCCAAAAGAGTTGTGTGAATGCCACTTCCTCCAAAGGCTCACCGTCGACCCGTATTCGTTCGCTGGTCAAAAAGAGATGAGGTGAACTGAGGACTCCCGTTTTTACGCCATGACAACGCAATATACTCTCCACGATCCCACAAGTTGAACCTCTTCCCTTGGAGCCAGCTACCTGGATAACGGGTATGGCCTTTAGCTGCTCTCTGCTGAAGCCCGTTTTTTCCAGACACTCTAGAGTTTGTTCTATTGTTGGATCCTGCTCGGACTTGAAGTTCTTCGTGGTGGCTCTACCGGCAACGGGCTCCAGAGCCTGGTAGCTATTCAGCTGCTTGATGGCATCCAAATAGGCCAAGCGTTCCGGTGTTTGTTCCTCCGGCTTTTCCGGTTCGGCAGGAGGAACCGATCCTGGTTGTGGCGAAGATGCTTGACCTGATGTTGGAGTCGGCTTCACCTGTTGCATATTCTGCACCTTCTGAGCCTGAATATCTCTGCCTGCCTGCTGCTTGGCCTGCATGTCCTTGAGCCACTGCGCCTGCTTCTGCTGTGATCCCTGCATGCGATTCATCCAACTCTTTCGCTGCGACTCAGTGGAGGCGCCCTTGAAAGCCCCAGAGTTGTCAGGTTCCGGCTTTTTCTGTTGATGCTGCTGCTGCTGTTGTTGATTCCTGGGCATTCCCCCGAAATTTGAAACAGGACTTTGACTAGGAATCCCTAAGCTAGGATTATTCTTTGACTGACTTGGGGGCGGATTTCCCCCGCCAGCTGCCAACTTGGCTTTCTTCTGCATTTCCGGTGAGACTTTGGCCATCCATTTTGCCCGCTGATCGGGTATAATGGGCTGGGCACAAGGTTTCTGGTTGCCCAGAGGACTCGGCGTGCCTTCCGAGGGGGGCGGCTGGGAGGGCGTAGGAGTGGCCGCCTCTTGTGGTAAGGAAGCCTGAATGGATTGCGACGACTGCGACTGCGAGGGTTGGGACTGCGACTTGGTCTTTTTCTTGGAGAACTCGGTAATGGTCGGCGTGGAGGACTCCTTTGCCTGCGGTGCCTTGAAACACGACTTGAAAAAGCTACGGCTGGATCGGATCATCAAGCGGGGACATGGTCTTCGATAGATCAACGGCAGAAGCGAAGACATTCCAACAATGGCTTTTTCCAGAGACTTAAATGTAAAATTTTTTTTTGGTTTTTCGAGATTTTTGTACGCATTTAATCGTGAAGGTATATAATGAGATTTCTGTGTTTGATCTGTTTGGTTTTAAACGTTTTGTTTTACAGTGTCAATCGATCGGACACATAAGGAAAAGGTATAGAAAGTTGTTCTGGTTAAGGGGACAGGGGATTGTTTTTGAATTTTTGGAATAAACTATCCAACATTTTCCACAATGTGAAATGTTTCACCAAGACATCACCACAAGCGCGCCCTTTAATATTTTAATTTAATTTTTAATTTTAAATTTAATTAATTTTTTTGTAAAGCAACAACAGAGTGAGAAAAATTAAAATGTTGAATCTTTTTTTTCGCTCAAAATAATATTTATGATATTATCATATCAGCTTATGCATAAAAAGTTCACCAACTAAATATCCCACAACCAAATTTTACCCCAATACCCTTTAATTGCTTTTAACTTATTTTCCCTGCTATTAGAAATATTTCAGAGTGCAGTAACAATTAGTGAGAAAGTATCAACAAAAACAAGGTGCTTGATATTTTTTTTTTTTGTATGTGCAACATTCAGTGCTTTGTTTTATTTGGTTTATTTGGTGGTGAGGTGCGAAAGTTAAAGTTGCTCTTTCTTTTTTTTCACGCTGGCCTTAGCTGGAGTTACCTGTTATGGCAAGTGTTGTAGTTGTTGTGGCGGTTTTGGCGTTACGAGAAGTTGTTGTTATGGTGGTGGCCAATGCTGTTGTTGTTGCCGCTGTGGCTGCGGTCACCAGCGACCTTTCCCTTTCTCTATTTCCCAGATGGCTGCGCTTCAAGGTGGTGTTGTTGTTGGTGTTCTGGGTTTTGTTGGTGGTGTTGTTGGTGGAATTGCCGGGAATGGTGGGTAGGTTCGTTAGATTGGCGCGTGCTGTATGTTGGTGCTGCTGCTGCATGGGATTAATGTTGCTGCCGCCGCCGATGTTGCATGTTGCTGGTGTCGCCTCAAGTGGTCCTGCTTCGGTTGCAACCGCACACACAGAGAGCACCCACCAACGATGTGTGTATGTTTGTGTGAAGAGTGTGTGGGTTGTGTGTGTGTGCGTTTCGGGAGCGAGGGCAGAGAAAT
Source organism: Drosophila ogumai (assembly GCA_018904815.1). NCBI lineage: Eukaryota > Metazoa > Arthropoda > Insecta > Diptera > Drosophilidae > Drosophila > Drosophila ogumai. Next base: position 7,083 of record JAEIIJ010012633.1, on the reverse strand, counting down.
AGTAATTAAGTTGACGCTTGCCAGAGGGAGGCGCAAAAGAAAGAGAGCAACAAAAGCCAGCGGAACCCCACAATTAAAATGCATTCTTAAAGAGGAGAAAACTTGGAGAAAAAAAGTCTAGTAATTTATATATAAATAAATTTAGAAAGGCATTAGAAAGTCGCTAAGAAAAGATATTTTTTTGAAGATATTTTAATTTTGTCTTTAACAAATAAATATTTATTATTACAGTTTTAAAATATATCTCAAGAAATATTAAATTCTCCTTAAATATGTCAATTGAATTATTTATTATTTCTTATTAAAGGTAAATAGAGAAAGGCTGAATTTTTTTTTGTAAAGTCTATTCTTCTTAGATTAATTGTAATTTAATTTTTTTCAAGTGCCAAATCTCCCCTCCATTTAGTTTTAAACTTGTAGCTTTCCATTTAGGTGTGAATAGAGTTCACTTTTTTATTGTTCTCCTTCCCAGCTTCTTTTCACTTGCTTCCGTTAACAGAAAACTCAGGTGAGCGAAGGTGAAAAATAAGTTAAGGAACCCCTTCGGGTTTGGGTTGAGTTCGACGGCCTAATCGGATTATAGCCTAATTGGTAAACCTCTTTAAGGGGATTATTTAAGAAAAAAAAGTATAGGTAAAACTTAAATAATTACCTTGCATTTATTTATTAAATTTAAGAGTTTGAGAACTTTGTTTCGTTTGGAGTTTATTTTTGTTTTGTTATTATTTTCAAAGTTGAATGGAAAGAGAAACCAAAACTTTGGGCTGAAACTGAGAAGCACTAAAATGTCCAACTGATTCTATGGCAAAAACGACTAGTTTTTTAATTATATTATGCATATAAAGTCTTGAAAAATAATGGACATTGAAACAAGAGGTGTACGTATATATTAAAAGTATTTTTTTTGTACCAATTAATACTATATTTTTAAGCTTTCTCCATCAAAGCTTCCTGAAATTGCTTTCAAAATATTTAATTAAAAATCTCTCAGCTCTCAACTTGACTTTGTCTTAGCGTCAAACGAACTGCCATGAAGTGAGTTCTTAAATCAATTAAGAACACATATTGCCATTAAAAATCCCTGACGATTGCTTTCGGATTTCACAAAGCTCTTGAGCCGCCTTGTAACCAATTAAAAACGGGCAATAATGCAGGGCCAACGCACACACATACACTGGACGATACATCGAGAGGGGACAAAGCCAGCAGAAGGATAACGGCTTAATTCTCACTTAATTGGAATTACGACGGCAACATTTTCAGCCGCTCCCGTTTCCGTTTCCGTTGCCCATTGGTGTCATTTCGGTTTCCAAGGCGAGCTGCTTATGCCCGACACCAAACACCATGGAAAATTGGGCGAAATTCGGTTGCGCTGCCGCTGCATTTGCATGAGTAGCTCGGTAAGTGGAGGAGGATCCGCTCTAGATTGACATGAAATGCAATTACGGCCAAAAACTCTGGCCAGGGAAGGCTCGGTGATGCGGGGAACGGAGACGGACCATCGCAATGGCCGCCATAAATCTGCGACGAAAAATGTGTCGCTTAATCAAGACACACACAGACACACACACGCCCACCGAAAGCGGGGGACTTCACGCCATCCGATCCACACCCCTCTTCGCATCTCATTCGTTCCCAATTCTAGCCCACATTTTCGGAGCCGCAGAGCCACGTCTCTTCATAAGTTGTCGCCGGGACGAAACAAAATTTCTACAGTTAGCGAAAAATATTGAGGAAAAGTGAAGGAAACTTGTGGAAAATTTTAAATATCTTATGAAGGAAATCTTAAGGATATGGCATCACACCTTAAAAACACCTCAATTTCTTTACCAAAAATCCTTAAAAAAAAAATACATAAATTTCTCTCATATATCCCAACAATTAATTAATATTTTCCTCCACCCTTAATTAAGATTTAATAATTTTTTTCTTCGGCTGTACTCACACTCTCCGGCACCCAGGCCATGTCCATGTCCGTGTCCATGCGATCCGGCTGCTGAGTTGCCAGCGGTGGGCAGCACTTGATAGCTGTCGCCGTCCACGCCGATGGCACTTGTCACATGATAGCCATAGCCGTTCGAATGTGGATGCTGTCCGCCGGAACTGGCTCCAGCTCCTGCACCACCTCCTCCTCCCCCACCGCCTCCATAAATTCCCAGAATGGCTTTGGGCTGCTGGTACTGACCGTGGTTATTGTGGTGCTGCTGTTGCTGCTGCATATTCAACTGCTCGTCGGGATCGTGGAGGGCAGTGAGGGTAAGTTCCATGCCACCATTACCACCCACCATATCCTTGGAGTCCAGGCTGCCACTGGGGTAGTAGGGAGGCGGTGGTAGGGGTTGCTGCTGCTGCTGGGATTGCTGCGGGTCGTTTTGGTTGAGCGAAGGTCTACGGCTGGCGTCCAAGTCAAGGTCGTACTCCTTGGCCCCGGCTGGAATGCCTCCTGCACCTGCTCCTCCTCCTCCAGGAGTTGTGTTGGCCTCCCCAGTGCTGTCCTTTTTGGCGGCATGAGTCCTGCGGCAGCGGCAGAAGGCATAGAGCAGGGCCAGGAAGACACAGAAGGAGAGCGAGGCAATGATGATGGCCACCAGGGCGGAGGTGGTCATGGAGGAGTTGTGAGGGATGTAGGATTTACCAACTGAAAATAAGGTTTATGTTGGGAAATTAATAAATTATAATTAATAATTAACCTTTACTTACTTTCTGCATTCGCATAGGCCCCGCAGTGTTCATGGTTGGATCTCAGGCAGAGCTTCACCCGCACCACTGGCCCAGGACCAGCTGTCTCCGCCAAGGCCATGGTGCGATCCTCCCCCAGATGCGTGCCCACAGCTCCTCCTCCCACTCCCAAACTCCTCCCAGAAGTGGTGGCTGTAGTATAGTGAGCTGGTCTGGACATGTGATTAATTACAGCCTCCTTGAAGGTCGTCTCACTGCCCGAAGAAAGCAGCTGCAGAGTCTCTACAATCTCCCACATGGGGACAGTTGCATCGCGGGTAACCAGCGATTCCACCACGGCAATCAGGGACAAGCAAGTGGCGGCCACATTGATGCCCAAGACATGGGAATTGGGATCATAGCTCACGTGCAACGGTGGAGGAATCTTGCTGACTTTTGTGGTGGCCAAAACCTCATTGGAATAACCGGAGGTTCCCTTCGAGTTCAAAGCATAAACCTTGAACATGTAGCTTTGATGCTGATCCAAGGGCGCCAGCTTGCAGGGATTCTCCTTGAAGCAATTGAACTCGATCCACTCGTGATTGGAGTTGCTGGATGAGCTGCTAATCTGATAGCTGGGTATATAGCCATGTCCCGAGCAATCCGACAGGGTTTGCTCTCTGGGTGTGGCCACCCGACGATAGCTTATCAGATATTTGGTGCCCATGAAGCCACCATTGAAGCCGGGCTGCCAGCTAAGTACAGCGTAGTTGTGACCCACTTCCAGGATCTTCATATTCGTGGGCTTCTCTGGGGCTCCCTTGGGCTGTAATCTTATGGGAGCTCTTATGCTATCCAGAGGATTCACTGCCCGGCAGATGTATTCTCCGTAGTCCGAGTGCTGCAGGTGAGCTATCCTCAGAATGGAGGTATAAATATCATTATTCTCCATTCTGGTGCTAATCTCATAGTGACCATCCGAGGACATGGTCAAGGGCGAGGGATTGTTGCCAAATTGCCATTGAAATTCGGGTTTGGGGTAGGCCTGAACCCGGCAGACCACTTCTGCAGATTCCCTCAAATCGTAGGCCACTTTGTTGTATTGATGAATGATTATAGGTTCATGTTCGATCCGCAAATGCATCGAGGAATTGGCCGAATTCACATCATTCTCGTACAGGCAGGTGAATAAACCTCTATCGTTGGGTAACAACTGATTCCCATTGGGTCTGGCCTTGCCCCTGAACCTTAGGATACTCTGCACGGCCACCACACCACCGCCGGCATCTGTGGGCGTGGTTCTTATATCAAACATTTTCCGCGTGGGCAGGATCTCGGTGCCATCTTTAATCCATCTTATTTGCGGAGTGGGTTTCCCCTTGGCACTGCAGGTCACCGCATAGTCCACATCTCCCACTCTCCTAGTCATGTGTTGCTGCAATTTGGCCAGAAATTGCGGCGGTTGATGCACCTCCAGGATAATGGTGGCTATCTTGCCAATGCCCAACTCATTCACCGCATGACAATGGTACTTGCCCTCGCTGCCCAGGTGTGCCTTTGGGATGGAGTACTGGGGCCCTTGGGCCAGGATCTTTTGCGTATTCCCAATATCACCGTCCATGTCCCGGAACCAGCGATACTGAGGCACAGGCCAGCCTGGTGGGTTGGCGGAGCAGGTTAGGGTTACACCATTGCCCACATGAACCACCGGTTTGTTGGGCGTTATATAAGCCTGGCCAGGACGATGACGGACCAGCAAAGCCACCGTGGAGTTGCCCACACCCTCGATTCTCTTGGAGTTGAAAGGTTGCATGATATTCACCGATCTGCAGATATAGTTTCCAGCATGTTCTGCCCTCACGGATCCCAGGGTTAAGAGTTCTCCGGTGTGTCGAAAGTCGGGAGCTCCCTCCTTTAACCATTCTATATTGATCGGTGAAGGATTTGCGGTGACATTGCAACGAATGAGTACGGTTTCTCCCTCCTCAGCCTCATGGGTTTTGGATTCGATCACCACAATGGGTGGATATAGCACGTCCAGGACGATGTCTTTTTCTCCCGTTTTGCCCAAACCATTATCCGCATTGCAGGTGTATTTCCCGGCATGATGACGATTCACCCGATAGATCGTGTGAATGGGCGTGGCACTCACATATTGACCATTTCTGGACCAACGCACATTGCTGACCATGGGTTTGGCATCTACGCGGCACTCCAACTTGGCCACATGGTCGCGTTCTATGCGGAGAGGGTTCTGGGGTCCCACCTCCACGCGGGGATAGTCTGGAAAAATGAGGGGACAATAAGAGAAATTTGTTAGGAAAATTTTAAATTTTATAAAATTTGGAGATGGGTTTTCTTTGGGTTTGCAAAACTTGAAAATATATTTTTAAATATTTCTTTTGTAAATATGTTTTTTCTAGATATATAAATCTTATATCTTCTAAATAAATTTAATCCTCTAAAAATCCTCTGCCAAAAACCCACTAATTTGTAATAACATGACTTTTAAATTATTCACTCGTTCCCTGAAGCTATTAGAGTCTCTCCCTTTAGCTATTTTTTCGGTTCATTTGGGTTAGCATACAAATAGGCAATTACAGTAGCTAGTTTAGATTCTTGGTTGGTTGGTTGTTTGGGCCATTAACTTGTCAATAACCGTTTTCAATTACAGGACGGCGGCAACATTGTTCGGAAACAACAATGGCCAGCAGCGAAAAAAAATGGGAAAACAGAAACTACAGTTTATACCAAGTGAAGGACGTTGACGAGTTCAGCGTGACCCATCGACATTTTTAAATAATGCCATTTTGTGTGGAACAAAAAAGCAATATATGTTTAGTAGTATGTATATTGGGGGAATAGCCCTGGAAATTACCGGGAGTACTTTATTTTTGTGATACAGTGGTTGTAGTTAAGGGTTTTTATGTAACAAAAAAATTATCAAAGATTTTCTAAGCTTAAAATAATTCATTTTATAAACCTCAGGTTCTAGAAATTGTAAACTTGTTATAAAATAATTTAAAAATGATAGAACAAATTTAAAATTAAATATAACACTAGATTGTTGTTATAAAAAACTTTAAAAATTAAATTTTTATTCAAGTACTATATATAGAATTAATTACAAAATATTTATATACTTAACTTAGTCAAAATGTAGGAAATTATACGTTGTCCTTTGGTTTCCGTTTAAGATGTCTTCAGTGATTTAGTTTTTATAAAAAAAATGTGCATAAAAGCTCATCTCAACCAATTATATTCCCATATCATTTAAAACTTCAACATTTCATTCACTTAATTAGTGATAATAAAAACAATAAGCCCTGTCACTTAGTATTGAATATATTCTCTCTCAATGGCTTTGTTTTGTTTATTATGTCAAAATACATAAATAGCCCTGCCATTGATAAAGTCATAATTGAAATGTCGACGGTAACTGCTACTTTATTCGAATCCCACTTTCAGTTGTCTTTATCTGTCATTTATCTGCCAACTTTAACCATTTCCAAGTGTCGGTAGCGGGACCTCCGAACATTTCACTGACTTTTCCTCGCTTAACTCACCATTGTGCCCGCTCGCTCTCTCTCTGGTCATTTGGTTTAAGTGCCGTTAGTTTCATTCCATATCGAATCGGCGGCACTACCCCCCATTTATCCACAGCAGCAGCTCCCCCCGTCCCGGGCCCAGTCAAGCGTGAGGCATAATAGTGGCTAAGTATAATTGTTGCTGCTGTTGTTGTTGCGCCAATTAACTTTCGAACACTTTAGTTTAATCACCAGACGCGGCCCAGCCGAACGCGGAGTCTGACTTCCGACCTGCTGCGTACGGCCTCCTGCCTCCTGTCTACCCTCCTACCACCCTTTTTTCTTCCCATTTCCCTGCGATTATAGCCGTTACCCCCACGTAGTTGTTGCTGCCAACATTTTCCCCGCCAATTGTTTTTGTTGGCTCTAATTCGTGAAGCGAAGTAAATGTGCCTGCGTCATGGTCTAAACTACAAGGACTCACCAAATGGACAGGACGAAAAAAAAACAATCAAGTGAAATTTGAATTATAAAATAGAAACGACAAGGTACCCTTTTAGTTTGCTATTTTTTAAATATTTTTCTCAATCAAAATATAGGGTTTAATTTTTTAAACTAGGATGAAAGTCCTTTTTAAATGTTTGTACTATTCAGAAAATGTTTTATTATTTTACTTTTTGACAAAAGATCACTTTGAGGTTACAAAAATAATTAAATTATTTGTGAGATGGGATTAAGCTTTTGTTTATAAAAAAAAAAATGTTAAATAATTTTTTACTATATTAAACATTTATAAAAAATATTTTTTGAACAGAAGAAAAATTCATGACTACAAAACAAAAAAAAACAAGAAAGGAAGCTAACTTCGGCACACCGAAGTTTGTATACCCTTGCAGAT
>JAEIIJ010012632.1:0-17866 GCA_018904815.1 Drosophila ogumai | reverse complement strand
GGCTGGCTTGTTGGCTTTCTCGGTTCGGTTCGGTTCGGTTCGGATCGGATCGGCACGGGTTCGTCGTCATCGGATCTATGTACAGGGCTCTCAGGAATCAGGGATCGGAGTCGGAGTCGAAATCGGACCTAGGCGCTGGCATTGGCATACTGGCGCTTCTCCAGCGAGATGTTGAAGCCGTTCTCCAGCTTCAGGATGATGTCGGCCTGCAGCTTGAAGTCCGCCTCCGTGTCGGTCGAGTGGACAATGTAGTTCCTCACGATGGTGGACAGGAGGACCTTCAGCTTGAGCATCGCGTACTTGCGACCCACGCAGCTCCTGGGCCCGGCGCTGAACGGAATGAAGGCGTAGTAGTGCCTGTTGGCCATGCGCTCCGGCAGGAAGTTGTCCGGGTCAAACTTGGTCGGATTGGGATAGATGTCGGGGCGACGGTGGACGCTGTACTGCAGCACGATGCAGGTGGTGCCCTTGGGCACCGTGTAGGGGCCACTGGCCAGCTTCAGGTCGTAGTCCAGGCGGCGGGCAATCAGGGGTACTGGTGGGTACAACCTCAGGGTCTCGAGGATCACGCGCTCCAAGTACTTCATCTCCATGGTGTCGGCGAAGGTGCAGTCGCGCAGCATGTTGTCGCCGAAGATGGCCTTCTGCTCGGCGAAGACCTTGGCCTGGATGTCCTTGTGGATGCCCATCATGCAGAGGGCGAAGCTGGAGCCCGCGGAGGTGGTGTCGTGTCCCTCGAACATAATGGTGTTCACCTCGTCAATGATGTCCTTCTCGTTCCACTCAATGTCCGGATTCTTGGCCATCTCCACCATGGCATCGAGCAGGGCCAAGCGCCGCTTGGCGCCCACATCGTTCTCATCGATGTCGTCCAGATCGTCGCGCAGGCCCTCCTTCTTGGTCACCGGCGCGCTGCTGCTGGGCGCGATCTCCTCGATGATGGCCCGCGACTCCTCCTGGAAGTTCTCCTTGCGGTCCCTCACCACCTTGCTGGTCATGCCCAAGATGATGTCCATCATCCGGTCGCCCTTCTCGCGCAGCTTGGTGAACTTGTAGATGGAGTCCAGGCGGTAGAGCAGCTTCACCTGACGCTTGTGGATGATGTCGCACATGTCGACGACGGCCTGGGCGTACTCGAAGCTCTTGTTGCCCTCCGGCAGCTTCTTCACACCCATCGCCGTGGACAGCAGGATGTCGACGGTGGTCGTGGACATGTAGTCGTGCACGTCGAAGGACTTGCCCGCCTCGAGGGCCATGCGACCCACCACGGTCTTCGAGTGGTCGACGAACGTCGGCACGAAGCTCTTGAGGATGCTCTGGTGGAAGGTGGGGGCGATCATCTTGCGGTGGTGGCGCCAGTGGTGTCCGTTGCTGATCAGCAGGCCGTTGCCGAACCACGGCTTGAAGTAGCGGTACTCCTCGGCCTTGGTCAGGTGCTGGTGGCCGCCCAGAATCAACTCGATGTCCTTGGGGTTGGTGAGGAAGATGAGCAGGACGTTGCCCAGCCAGGCCTTCATCGTCTCGCCGTACTTGTTAAGGTAGCCCAGGCCGACGGCCAGGATCTCGGCATTGCTCAGCCCAGCTGCCACATGAGCCTGTCCCAGGATGGGCAGCTCCGGCGGCGACGGTATGTTGGCCACCATGCGGTACTCGCGGCTGTTGCGGCGCCAGTACTCGTACAGGGCCATGGCCACCAAGGTGCCCACCAGGGTGGTCAGCATGGGGCTGAATCCCAGCAACGAGCTGCCACCGCCACCGGCTGCAGCCTGCTGCAGCGTCTCCTGCACTGTTTCCACAACCATGATTGCTCTCGCGTCTGTCTCTCACTTATCCACTGGTGGTCCTCCTTAGATCCTCCTGCTTAGATGGCACTGTTGCTATTCCAGCCGCCAGCGCTCAACTGTGCCTTACCCACCGACGAGTCCACAATTTTATACGGCTCGGCCCTGGCGGTGGCCGGGTCTGAGGGCCAATCCGGGAGTCAAGTGTATGCCAGGCCACCACCCAGTCCCAGTCCCAGTCCGCGGTGGCGATTTGCAAACCAAATCCGAGTCACGTAGTCGTCCGGCCGAGCGCACTTTGGAGTCGCTCCACTGCGTCATTCCATTTCCGATCGCCATCATCAGTCCGCCATTAAGTGACAGGGGGCACAGTTGGTGTGCGCTCTCCTCCTGGTCCCTCTTTTCCAGTCCAGTTCGATCCACCTTTCACCTCTGGCCACCTTGGGGAGCAACAATGACTTGCAAGTGGTTTTCCAAAGTATTAAACGGATTTTCAGTGACTATTTCTGGGGTAAATATATTTATTTATTTATTTAAATTTAAATATTTTAAATTAAGAATATATATTTTTATTATATGATTATTTGTTTTGCTATCGAAAATACCAAAGAAAAGTGAACGTGGGCTTTGCCAGCAAACCTCTTCCCTGTTCTGCTCTCCTCCTGCTTCCTGCGGAAGTGCACAGGATGCCAGGACCAGAATCGGGATCGTGTATGCAAAGTGCTACTACCTGTGCGCGGTCACTTGCAGGAAGATTTACCTGCCGGCAAGCGGAAGTGGGTGAGAGCAGTTCCTTGCCATCCCCATTCCCATCTCCGTCTCCGTCTCCGTCTCGGCTTTCGCTTTTCATTAAATTCAATTTCGCCGCCTTTGTCCCCGGACACCTGAGCAGCCACGGCGCACGGGGCCAATGCAAAAAAGGGAAAAGCGAATAAAGTAAGGTAAATAAACAATAAAAACGAGTAGACCGCAGACAAAGGAGAGGAAGTTGTCGCTTTTATGATCTTCCTTCAGCGTCCTGGCCCCCGCTCCTTATTTCGAGTGATCCTTTTTGCTATTAGTTTTTATTTGCAAATGGATTATTTGCTGAGCGCGTGTTCAAAGCGTGGTTGTACTCATATATGCCTGTAAATATGCACAAATGCAAATAGGTTCATTTATTCGCATTATTTTTATTTTATTCATATTCCAAAAAGGGAGTAACTTTCTAAAATTTGTTGTGGCATAACGGCTAAACTTAGATTTATGAATTAAATACCAGATAGTAACACAACATTTAAACAATTTTGTGTTAAATTTTCATTAAAAAATGTTTAGAGGTCTAGGAGTTATAGGGAATATTCCGAGTGGCTTAAAAAAAAACTTCGTTTGCTATATCAAAAAATCAAAATATCAAAAAAATATGTTGTCGTTAAAGCATAGTTGTCCCGAAATTCTCAAGTGTTGTTTTTACTTTAGAAATTTTTCCTGATTTTTTTATTAAAGTCAAAAGTCAAAACTCCGATTTTTGACTAAAAATTAAGTTACTTGCTAAATAAAAAATATAAAAAAATTAAAAATTAAAAAAAGCCCGATGTAAGAACCTGTAGATTAAGCTAAAAATGTTTTGTTCCCAATTTCAAATATAATTTATAATAAATTCTAATAATTTTAATACCCCTTTTCCCACCCACCCACTTTGGCGGCTCTGCTAGAAAACATTAACAACACATTAATTAAAATTGGTAAAAATAGTTTTTATTGAATTTCTGATCGAAGGGACTCAAGCAACTCGAATTCAAATCATAGCAACGAAATTGAATCGATGGTTTTGTTTTGTTTTTTTTTTCGCTGAATAAATTACATGAATGTGTGGCTCTTTTGCTGAATACACTTTTTGCTTACAACGTAACCGATTTACATATGGATACATGCTAATTAATTTATGCGTATAGATGCTTTAGGCGCTAGGTGGATATATGAGTATGACTTTTATCGATTCACAAAGCGCGAACGTTATGTGGTGTTTAATTAAAGTAAGGATACGCTTCGACTCTTCGCAACTACGAACTAACAATGTCTTTTAGCTTTATCGAATGAATGAACAGAACACAGGCACGCACTTGATGTACACTCGAGGGGGGGGAGGGGAACAAGGAACAAAACGCAATCTGGCGGGGACAGTGACACACATCTGGACGCGGGACATAGTCACCAAGTAAATATGGCATTCAAGAGGGAGGCGCACGCGTACAAAGTACAAAAAAAGAGGTATTTACATGTAAGCACTTTACACACGTCACAAATTCAAAACAGAAGGGGAAAAGGGGTGTGGGATTGGGTCGGGGGATCCCTTCTCCTACGCCGTCTCATTGAGATGCACACAGTGGGCGTCCTGCATGAGCTGCGTGAGCTTCTGCGTAAACGTTGGAATGTCCTGCAAGCCGAAAAAAACAGATTACTTTCCAAGGGCCATGCTCTCGCCTTCGCCCTGCTCATACTCACACTTGTCTGGCAAATCTCCTCCAGCGCCGTCTGCGCCACCGGCAGCGAGGCCTGTGCCAGGCTCTCGAGCAACTGCCGCCGGTCCACCTGGCCCATCGCATACAGCGCCTGGGCAATCATATCGAAGTGCAGCGCCCCCTCCCCGCTCAGCAGCAGATTGAGCAGGGCCCGCTGAAAGGAGGCCAGCAACTGCTCCTTGAACAGCGCCCGCTGATACAGACGGCTGCGCTCGTTCACGTTCTGCATGGAGAGGAGCACGCTGCGCACGTTGCTGGGATCGGTGCCGCTGACCAGCATCTGGCCATAGGCATTCAGGATGGCCATGAAGTGAGCCGGATGCAGGTTGTCGCTGCAGTTGAAGTTGCCGCTGCCGGCGGCGCCGGTGTGGCCATTGGAGAGTTGGTTCTTGTAGAAGAACTGCCACTTGCAGGTTAGCACACTGGAAAAAATACAATAAAGAGTTATTCCGATTATCTCCAGCGATGTGGCAAGGCCTCTTACCTGTCGAAGAGCGCGTAGAGCAGGCTGGTTATCTCGCTGTTGTCCGTCGCCGTATTCTGCTGCTGCAGCAGCGGCAGAATCTGCTGGGTGCCAAAGTCCAGGATGGAGGGCAGCAGGCCCAGGGAGGCGCTGCCCGGCTGCTCCACAATCAGCTTGAACATCTGCAGCACCTTCTCCATGACGGCCAGTCGGCTCAGGGTGAGCTGCTCCCTGAAAAGGAAAGAGAGAACCAAGAGGAGTTGCAGCTTGAATTTGAAAAAGAGCGAGACGGGAAAGGGGCTAGGTGATGGTGGATGAATGTCGAGGAGAAAATGTACAACTGCAAGCTAGAAGAAGGCTTGAAATCGATATTTATCCATACTTTATGTGATAATTTTTTCGACAAACCAAAGATAAAAAACCCATTACTAATACAAAATGACGAACCTGCTGCTGACATTGATAAACAGCGTGATCATCTCCTTGATGAACTGCCCGCCCAGATGCGTGGGCAACGTGCGGAGCATGCTGAGGCTGAACTCGGCCACCGTGATGGCCATGGCTATGCTGCTCAGTCCGAAGCTGTTGAAGATCATCAGAGCCTTGGTCAGAATGGGCTGCGCGGGTTTAAACATACATTTTCAAATTTCGTTTAGAAAACTCTTAAAGATCAACACAAACCTTGAAGGTGCTGGCCAGCATGTCCTTGGCATTGCCTCCGGTCGCCTTGAAGTACTCGATGAGCGCCGTAAAGGTGCCCAGCAGACTTAGCGTGGTGGCAGCCACCTTGCTTTCGTTGGCCTGGCCCAAATCCAGGTCCAGGAAGTTCTGCGCCAGCCCCTGGACATACTCGCGCAGCATCCACAGCCGCCGCTGGTAGTCCTGCTGCTGCTCGGGCACACACTTCCAGGGCAGCACCATGTAGCTGACCAGCGCAATGTGCACATTGATGCACACCTGGCGCGGCAGCTGGGCGCCCAGGCGGGGGCCCGCCTGCAGCAGATTCTGGATCTGCGGGATCTCCAGCAGGCACTTGGGCCGTATCACAGTCGCGATGAAGAGCAGCAGCTCGCTGGCCGCCTGCTGGACGATGGGCGAGGCGGCCGCCAGGGAGCCGCTGCAAGCGAAGATGCTGCCCAGGATGGCGAACAGGCGATGCAGCAGCTCTTCGCCCACCATGGCCTTCGAGAGCGGAAAGATGCTGCGTATGGCCAGCAGGACTTGCGCATACCTAAAGGCTTCGATTAGCACAGGAATAGTGGAGGAGTCTGTTTTATCGGGGCACTTACAGGTTGTCCAGGTCCATCTGGAACGTGGCCTTGTCCATCTCGTTGCCGCCCTGCAGGCGGTTGCTCGCCAGCAGCTGCAGTGTCTGCAGCAGACTGTCGGACAGCATCTGCAGCTGGCACTCCATCTCGTCGGCCACGCCCGGCGCCGCCGTGGCAGTGTCCATTAGCGGCGCCAGGCGCACCACCGCCTGGCACACGGTCGCAAAGTCGCGCAATATCTCACCCATATTGGCCGTCTTGAGCTTGCGGGCCGCCTCGTAGCTCCTGCTGCTGCCGTGGTCCAGGGCGTGCTCCAGTGACATCAGATACATCTGCGGCCGGGACCAGTGGGCAAAGACTTGTGCGAAAACCACGTGGGCGCCACGGGTGGTGGCCAGCAGGGCCAAAGACTCGAAGCACTGGTCCAGGAACTGCTGCCACTCGGTGGCGGAGGTCTGAGGGAAAGAGGAGGAGGAGGAGTTGAAAAAAGTGAACCACTAGCACGTCCGCTGCAACTCACATCGTCCTCCATCAGCTCGTTGTCCAGCACCTCCAGCTCGGGCTTGTTGGCCTCGAACTGCGTGCGCCGCATGATCTCGTCCACCAGCTGGGTGAGCACCTGGTTGAAGCGCGTCACCTTGGCCGGCTGCTGGGCAATGCCCTTGATAATGGGCGTCCAAATCTCCAGCTTCTCCGTGAAGTCCAGGGCGCCGTGCACTTGATGGAAAAACAAAAGACGGTTAGCTGAGCCAGGAGGTCATCCATCCATGTCACTCACGTTCCGTGGTGCAGCCGTAGAGCAGGCTGAGGAAGGTCTCGAGCAGCTCCGGCTCCTGCATCAGCTTGCCGGAGTACTTGGTGGTGTAGAGGCGCAACAGCTCCCTGAACTTGTCGCTGTACATCTCGCTCTGCCGCCTATTGTTATTGTGCTGCTCAAGGAGGCTGCTAACGCCGCCCATCAGGGTGCCCGCATAGGGCAGCGGCTTCTGCAGGTAGAGGAGCTCGTTGAGGACCGAGAGGGCGGCCAGGGAGATGGGCTCGTGGGCAGGACGCCACTGGGAGAGGTCGAGTATGCCCATGAGGAAGTACTCCGAGATCAGTTCAGTGCGTATCCAGGAGACCAAGTGCTGCACACAGCCGAGCAGCTCCAAAATGGAGGAACTGTGGGCCACACAAAACGAATTAGCCACCCGTCGAGCTGAGAGAGAGTATCTACTACGGTTTCGCAATTTCTTGGCTCTGAACCCACCTTAGGTGATTGTCGTTTGGCAGCGCTGAGGTTAGACTAAAGTCCATGAGTGTGTTTGGTATGGTCGCTTGGATGTCTTTGCCATTGATGTGGCACACGGCGATTAGTAGATACTTGGTGACCAGGTCCATCACATCGGGTATACACATGGAGATGCTACACGCGGCACAGAGGGACACAGAGGGGGTTAGGACAAGGAGTTTGGTTGGTTTTCGTTTCCCATAAGGGAAATGATAACAATTGAGGGCAACAACTAGAGTTTGTAACGTAATCATTCGGTTAAGCAAATAGGAACTGATTGGAACTGGGGAGCTTACAAGAAAAATACTTCTGATAAGAATTTGTATTGGTTTCTGGCACAAAAGGGGATCAAGAACTCCTCTAAGGCAGACTTTTCAGACGGATTTAAACCCAGGAAAGGGGATTGGGAGGGAACAAGCAGGGATCTCCACAACCTACTCACCAGGAGTAGAAGTACTGCTTCCATTCGGTGGTCAGATCGCCGCGATTGCTCACCACCTCCTCAGAGGTGACGCGCAGCAAATTTATGCCCAGCTGGAAGCGGGTCTTGGTCAGCTCCATGCAGTGCTGCATGTAATTGGGATCCTGCTCCGGAAACTCCCGCTTCCCCATCAACGCTATCAGCTGCGCCAGCGTATCCCGATGCCGCCGGGCTGCTCCCGGTGCCCCCAGCTGGGCATATGTGTTCCACAGGGCCTCGCGCAACAGCGTCTTGTCCGCCGCATTCAGCTGTGTCCATCGCCGGGTGATCGTGTGCTCCAGCGTCGAGGTGCTGAAGAACCAAAGGAACTGATTCTCGGTGCCCTCGGGCGCGGTGGCCACACGCAGGCACAGCTGCCACGCCTCCGGCTGCGACTTGAAGGCCAGCAGATTCGTCTCAATCTCGCGCTTGCGGGCATTCGATGTGGAGGGCTGATAGAACTCCTGCAGCAGTCCCTCCACCGTCGTCATGGATGCGGCGTGCTGCGGGCGAGAGCGGAGCGAGATAAGTGATAAGTGTGGCTGAAGCCTCTGCTGCGGGCGGGGCTGATTCAGCGGCAGAGATGGGCGGCAAGGAAAGGAGCGAAGCAACACTCACCATTTTCCCCCCTGGCTGTTCGCTCGCTTGCTGGGATGATGGATGGCTCTGTGTGTGTGGCGTGCCGTGTGTGGGGCGTGTGTGTGCGCCGCGGCAGCGGCAGCTCTTCGTGGGCTGGCTGTCCTCCCACTTTGGTTTCACTTTGCGTCAGCAGCTGCTCGCTAGCAATTTCATGTTTTTCTTTGTGTGTACACGAAGGTGGCCAAAAAAAAATTTCGTCTGAATCTCTGAAACTCTGCAGTGGACGGCCTGGCAACTCTGGCAGGGCGACGTCGGGGTGTCAACCAACACTGACCGCAACAGGCAAGGCCTATCGATCTATCGATAATTTATATGAAAGGAAAGCTATTGGAATTTTATTTATATTGGTTTTGCAGAACTTTTGAATCGCAAAATATGTTTTATAACCGAAATCGATTGGCATAACATGTAAACCAAAACAGTTAATCGCTAGCTCCCGCCCAAAGTAAGCAAACTCTTGCCAACACTGCGCCACGGCGCTGACCAACACTGCCGCCGGCAACAGGTAACGGAGTTGCTGGAAAAACCAATCTTTAAGTTGGCGGACATTTTATAAACCCTTTATCTATGGAGCACAAGGCCGCCAAGCGTTCGCGTTCGGTTGACGGTCCCGACGATGACGCCAACAACAATCCCATACAGAGGAAGGTCTGGGTAAGCCAGAAGGTGAGCGACGCCCGCGACCCAGCCAAGATGCGGGAGGTTCACGGTGAGTTTCCCAAAGAGGATCCAAAAGGAATCTGTTTTCACCTTTTAGTTGGCTGTGGCTTTAAAGTTTAAACAATAGAACCTTGCTAGTTTATTTATTTTCTAAATTCTCATCGGTCAATATCGAAAATTTCTGTGGTACTTAGGAAACGAGAATGTAAGTCCTTGTTGGTTGCTATTGCCACTTTTCAAGTCGATACATCGATGTCCTAGCCCCAAAAAGAGTTATCGGTGCTGTTCCAGCTCGAATAAGCCCTTTTTTTCGAAACCTTTGCAGAGAGAACAACGAAGATGCTTTTCAAGGGTGCCGCCACCGCTAGTCACGAACCTGCAGACGCCACAGCTCCCGCCCTGCACGAGCACTACCACCTGCTGGGCGACGGGAGCATACTGCTGCGCGACCTGCGTCCCGACGCCGCCAATCCGTGTCTGGAGCGCCTCAAGTCTCGCTGCTGCCAGCGCCAGACCCTCATCCACGGCAGCTGCATCAACTGCAGCATGGATCTCTGCGAGGAGTGCGGCTACTCCTGCACCGAGTGCAGCCACTTCATTTGCCGCAGCTGCGTCACCGTGTTGTGAGTAGGGATTCGGTGTAGGTCGCCATCCTGTTCGCTAATCCCAACCCCCCTTTCTTGTTCTAGCGATGACCGTCCCGAGAATCCGCTGTGCGAACGCTGCCAAATGTTCTATACCTGAGGGGGCTTCCCCGAGCAAGGCACTCGCTGTGTTCCTTAGACTTTAAGTAGAGGATTTTCTCTCTCATTTCCCTCGCATTTTGTATTTTAGCAATAATCGAAAAAGAATATATAATAATCAGAACAGAAATAGAGACGTGAGCCTACACCTTGCCCCTGAACTTGTGGTACTTTTCGTGATCCTTCACCAGTCCCTCGTATAGGCGGGCGCCCGCCTCGCTGCTGGAGCGCAGGATGAAGTGGCCGGCGCGGTGGTCGCAGATGCCAATCAGCTCGTGGCACACGCGCACTATGTGCACCTTGACCTGCAACGGAATTTCAGGGTTAAAAGGAAGGAATATCTCAAGGAATATGCTATTCACACCTTCTCGAACAGCGTGGTGGGCCGCTCGGTGGCCACCATCTGGCGGATGGTGAAGATGAGCAGGAAGGGCGCCACACGCTTCACGGCCAAGGCCTGGGTGCCCGCCACTGTGGCCACCACAGTGGCCAGCTTTAGGCCCAGGTCCGCCAGGCCGTCCAGCTCCGTTTCGCTTAGATCCTGGGCCTGCTTCCGCTCCGCCCGATAGCCCACGATGCCCTGCACCAGGTCCTGGCACAGAGCACTCAGCTGGGGGGCTCTGTCGGCCATCAGGTGGCCGTGCTGCTTCAGCAGCACCAGCAGATTCTCCGTAATGGCCCCGTACAGATCCACAAAGTCCTGCCAGGTGCCGCAACCCATCAGGCGCTTGATGTCCACGTCCAGCATGGCGCCGAGCAGGCAGTCCAGCGTCTCGCCGGTCAGAGGCACGGTCCGGTTGCCGGCCAGATGGCGTTGGGCCTCCAGCAGGCGGAGGGCGTGGCCGCGGTACGCCGGGTCCTTGGGCTCCGGCAGACGCAGAGCCACGCCCACGCTGATCAGCTCAAAGTACTCGTTAAGCATCTGTGACACAGAGAAGATATATTCCGTGCTGGCGGGATTAATGGTGTCTTTGGTACTCACCGCTCCCTTGACGTTGCTCAGCGAGCACTTGGCAAACAGCGCCAGCAGGGTCAGCACATTCCGGAGGACCGTGTGCTGCTCGGGCGTCTCTGGACGTGGCATCTGCTCCACCTGGCCGGAGAGGCGGCGCAGAAGCAGCAGGAAGTCCTCGTTGGTCTTGTAGCCAATGATCAGCCGGATGGCGGGCTCCAGGCTCTCCAGGCCACTGATGTCGCCGCCCGCCTCGATGTCGGCGTTCAGCTGGCGCCAGTAGCTGCTCAGCACGAACTCAATCTCGTCCGGGTCCAGGTGGAGTCGCTGCCGATGGGTGAGGGCCACGTTCAGCAGGCGAATGGCATGGACATTGCGATAGTTGAGCTGCAGGGAGAACGGGATTAGGATGTTGAGGGAGCCAACACAGCACCGAGAAACCGAGCTCACCGAGTGACCAATGTAGATCTTGCAGATGCGTCGGAAGTTGTCATCGATGGGCGGCACTGCGTCCGTCGTCTGCTGGTCCTCAGCCTTGACCTTCTTACTCCGCTTGCCCTCAGCCGGTGCCTCCTCCTTCTTGTCCAGCTGCTCCTTTTCCCGCTCCTGCCGCACACAGCGGTTGATGCAGCTGCTCACGTACGTGGCATAGCCGGCCAGGGTGGCGTCCACGAACTCCTTGTAGGCAGCCGCCTCCTTTCGCTTCTTCGACCGGAACTTGTGGCCCACCATCTCGCCGTAGATCTCGACCAGCGGCTGGAGCTGCCTCTGCATTTTCCTGCCCTGCACACCAGTCACGCTGGACAGCGTTTCGATGGCCAGCAGCAGGAGGCGGCACTGCTCCGCCTGGAGCTTCCCGTTGACCGCCAGTTCCGTCCGCAGGTACTCCGTGCAGCTGGCCAGGAGAGGCTCCCAGCCGGCGCTCTGCCGCCGGATGCAGCGGCCAAAAAGCGCCTCGTAGAAGCTCCAGCCAGCCGCCGAGCTGGTGGGGATCATCTGGAGCAGGTCGCTGAGCTGCCCGAAGTACGAGCAGACGGCCAGTGGATGGCCAAAGTGCATCAGATCTGCATTTGGGAGTAGAAGTAGTCGTTGTCGTCATATTCAAACAGAATCCTTACCTGTCAGCAGCTCCAGGACCAGCTGGACCACCTCCTGCTGCTGGTCGGAGCAGCTGAGGTCGCGGTAGAGCGCGAAGATCACCAGCCAGAGGCGAGAGCGCACGGAGCTGGGCAACTGAGCCAGGGGGAGGCGCTGCAGTGACTCCACCAGCTGCTGGGCACACGGCAACTGCAGCTGCCTCTGGGCAGCCTTCTCCTTGATCAGGCCAAGCAGGGCGGCCTCTTCCAGTGGCTCCACCTCCTCCGCCAGCCTCAGCTTGGCAAGAAGCGAGCCCTTGGCCTTTTTGGCTGCCTTGGCATACTCTCCCAGCAGCTGTAACGCGAGCAGCTCCACGCATTCCGCATCTTCCAGGTGGGCCCGCTCCGAGGTGATTCTCAGCCGCAACTGCTTCTGGCTCCGGGTGAGCCGGAAAAGCTGCTGCGACCCCAATTCCTCGGCCAAGGCGTCCGAACAGCTCGCTCTGCGCTGATCCTTCTGCAGCAGCCAGCCACTCTCCGCCAGCTGCAGCTCCAGGCGCTGCAGGCGCTGGCGACACGAGCTCTTGCCGAAGTTGTGCACCCGCTGCTGGATCAGGGTCCAGTCTGCGGCTGGAAGAAAGCCCCTCAGCTGCAGTTTCCGTTGGCTGGCGGGGTGACCGTCGGGCCAATAGTGGGCCAGGAGCAGCTCCAGGCCACTGGCCCGCTCGGTGCACTCGAGAAAGGCGTTCATCAGGCGGCGATTGTGCTCCTGGCCGAGCAGGCGACGGCCGAACTGCTCCAGCACTTGGGCGGTGTGCTGCAGCTGCTGCTCCACCTCTGTCTGGTGGAGCTGCAGCTGCTCGGCCAGCCGGGTTCCACTCAAGTACTGAGACAGTAGGGCGGCGTGCAGTTCGCGGGCAAAGTCCAGGTTGCCGGGCAGCGTCTGCTGCTGCTCCTCCTGCAGCAGCTCCCCAAACGAGTGGAGCAGGGTTCTCCAGATCACCAGCGAGGGCTTGGTCATCAGGTGGCTGACCAGGCGTGTGAAGGCCACGCCGGCCGAGTGGCTGGGCCAGGTCTGGGCGAGCTGCTTGAAGGCGTCGCTCGAGGAGGAGGCCACAGCAGGGGCTGATCCTCCCGCAAATATCGCGCGCAAATACTGCTGTCCCTCATCGTCCTCGGCCTTGGCAGACTCAGAAAGAGTCTGGAGACGTCGCTTCTTGGCCTCACCATGGCTGGGATTGGGCAGCAGCTGGTAGACGGCCAGCCACTCCTTGAGCGACTTGAGGAGGTTCATGACGAACCTCTCGGCCCGACTCAGCCGCCGGAACATGTCGAGCAGCAGGACGAGGTACTCCGAGTACAGCTCCTCCTCCTCGGCCGTCGGCTTGGGGGCTGTGAGCAGCCAAACGGTGATCTGGTAGACGCTCTTCTCCAGCAGCATGGGATTCAGACGCAAAGCCGCGCACAGCAGGACGAGCAGCTCCTTCAAATGCGTTTTCCGGTGCTGGCGAGCCAACTGGAGCAACTTCTCGGCCAGGAAGTCGAAGGCGCTCTCTTCTCCAACGCGGAACTGCAGGGATATGCCGTGCTTGCGCAGCGACATCAACAGGTAGGCGCCCAGGGGCAGTGAGCAGGCCTCGTCCTGCGGGAAGACGGCACGCAGGATGGCCGCCAGCTGCGTGTCTTCGTAACGATTGTTGAAGACGGCGGCCTCCAGGAGCAGCAGACTGACATGCAGCGGCTGGCTGGTGATGCGCTTCTTGTCAAAAGACTCCTTTAGCTGCTTTTCCAGCTCGGCCAGCTCCTCCACCAGGCTGGCGGACTTCAGAGTGAGCAAAAGCTCCACCAAGGGACGCACCGTCCGGGCATTGTAGCATTCGCAGAGCTCGGGGAGCTTCTGGGAGCGTCGGGCAATTTCCGCCAGCTGCTTGATCATCGGCACCACCAACTCGGCATCGGAGGACGTCGGCAGCTGTCCCCGCTGCTCCACGCACCGCTGGTGGCACCGAAACAGGCAGGCGTAGCAATCGCACAGCAGCTCGTAGTCCGCACGCAGGGCGTCCTGGAGCAGCTCGCAGTCCAGCAGGCTGGGCAGCAGCTCGAGGGCAGTCCCATTCGACTCCGCATTGCGGGAGACAACGGCTAGCAGCGCCCTAATCAGCCGGGACTTGCACTCCTGACCGACCAGGCCGGGTTGGGCGCGCAGCGCAAAGAGATCCTTCAGCTGCTGCGTGGGCAAGGGCTCCTCCTTGTTGCATTTGGGCAGAGACTCGCCCAGCCATTGAATGATGATCTCGTACTTGCCGGGATAGGAAAACTCGACGGATTGCCAGACGCGGATGGCGAAGTCAACACGTGCCGCGTAGGGCTTGCTTCTCTCCAGCAGCCAGGACCTCAGCTCTGCGGGTGCGAGTGCGGTTATTTACAATCACTGGAGGGGGAGCATTTCCTTCTTACCTTCGCCGGTGTCCATCTTCTCCAGGTGAGATTAGCAATGCCAGACAACAAATCTCGAAAACCGCACGTGTTATTGTCGCGGGCGTCAGTGCTGGCACACACGGAATCAGTGCAGGCACATTTGCTGGCTATTTTCAAGCTGAGTGTAAGCAGGGTATGCAAATTACCGCCAATCTTTAAATAAATTAAATTATTTAGAACTATAATTACCTTAATTTGTAATAAAACAAATTACATTTTCTGCAATAGATAGAATAAATTAAAAAAATTAATTAATTACCAGAAATATCAGCGAAGTATGGCGATAGATAAATGTTCGGTCGCCTACCAACACTGGTTCGTACCTTAGTGGCAGCCCTATGTCCCGCAGCCGGGCTGCCCAGCTGGTCAGAGGGAGACAGAGAGAGGGAGAAAGAAGAAGGAGAATCACCTGGGACGAACTTTCCACTCAAATTCAAATTTTGTAACTTCATTCCAATCAAAATTTCTGTCGTCGCCTTTCGTTCACTTCCCCCCCTGAATGAGACAGGAATCACAATGTTGTTGAACTACACAAGGCTATCATCCCACGGCTGCACGACTCTCCGGGTCTCGCAAATAGGTCGGCTCGCAAAGACCCCATTCACCCTGCATACGCCACACAGCCCGTCGTCATATAACCAGCATCTGGGCCGGTGCCTACAGCGGCGCTACCAGAGCGTGACCCAGCCTCCTCGAGTGCCCGTGCCCTCGTCCTCCTCCAGCCGGCCGCCGCTCCTGTTCCTGCAAACGCTGCGCGGCCTTCACCAGAGCAGCAGGCTGTTGACCAGAAACACGAAGCTGGCACTGGCCGAGACATCGCTGAAGCCGCGCAGAAAGATGCCCCGCTCCTCGTACGGCCGCCTACTCGGCCTGACCAAGTCGGAGAAGTGGGTGCTGTTAGGTGTGTCGTGGTGAATGTTCATCGTGCTCCTGCCCCCGACTAATCTCAATCCTGTTCTCCATTGCAGCGGGCATTGCCTGTCTGGTGGTGTCCTCGGCCATAACCATGACTGTGCCGATGTTCCTCGGCCTGACCATTGATGTGGTCTTCAAGAAGGGCGGCGAGGGCGTGGATAGCGCTGCCCTGGCCAAGTTGGGCGAGTACTCCATGCTGCTCTTTGGCATCTTTGTGCTCGGCGGCGTGGCCAACTTTGCCCGCGTCTATCTCTTCGGCAATGCCTGTAAGTAGGGCGTGTGCTGTGCGATAAGATTACCTCCTTACCTCCTTCCAACCCTCCAACCTTTAGCCCTGCGCATGGTGCGCCAGCTGAGGTCGCGCATCTACAGATCCATGCTGATGCAGGAGACGGGCTGGTTCGACACCAAGGGCACGGGCGAGCTGATCAACCGTCTGAGCAACGACACCTACATGGTGGGCATCTCGCTCAGCCAGAACGTGTCCGACGGCCTGCGCTCCCTGGCCATGATAGCCGTCGGCTCAGCCATGATGGTGAGTTTGTGGCATCGTCATCGCCCTAACGCAGTTCTGATTCCTCCGGCTTCCCCGACAGATATACACCTCGCCCCAGCTGGCGGCCATGAGTGCCCTGGTGGTGCCGGCCATGGCCGGTCTGGCCATTGTCTACGGACGCTATGTGAGGCGCATCACCAGGATGGAGCTGGACATGTACGCGCAGATAATGAAGTACGCCGAGGAGCGCTTCGGCAACATCAAGACGGTGAAGATATTCTGCCGGGAGCAGCAGGAGGCGGCTACCTTCGACGGCAAGCTGAACGAGGCCCTGCAGATTGGCTACAAGGAGACCAAGGCCAGGTCCATCTTCTTCGGCTTGGTGAGACCTTGACGGGGGGAACAGGAAGACAGGCTTTGTAATGAGTGGTGTTTTCCTGTTTTCCCAACAGACCGGCTTCACGGGCAACTTCATCATCATCACGGTCCTGTACTACGGCGGCACCCTGGTCCTGGAGGACTCCCTGACCATCGGCGCCCTGACCGCCTTCATGCTGTACGCCGGCTACGTGGCCATCTCCATGAACGGCCTGTCCAACTTCTACAGCCAGCTGAACAAGGGCATTGGCGCCTCGGAGCGCCTCTGGGAGATCCTGGACAGGGAGTGCACCATACCCATCAACCAGGGCCTTGTGCCGGACGAAAGGCCCATCGGCAATGTGGGCTTCTCGGGCGTCAACTTTACATTCCCCTCGCGTCCGGACACGCCCGTGCTCACCGATTTCTCCCTCAACCTTATGCCCGGCCGCACCACAGCGATCGTGGGTCGCTCTGGCTCCGGCAAGACCACCATAGCCCTGCTCATGCTCCGGCTGTACGATCCGCAGGCGGGCAGCATTACGGTGGACGGCATGGACCTGCGCGAGCTGAATCCCCAGTGGCTGCGCCACAGTATCGGTGCCGTTAGCCAGGAGCCGGTTCTCTTCTCGGGCACCATACGCGAGAACATCCTGTACGGCGTGAATCCCGACACGGAGAATGTGGAGGAGAAGCTGCAGACGGCCGTCGAGGAGGCGCACGTGAGCGAGTTCACGGACAATCTGCCCGACGGCCTCGAGACCATCGTGGGACAGCGCGGCATGATGCTCAGTGGCGGGCAGAAGCAGCGCGTGGCCATCGCGAGGGCGTTGATCAAGGTAACTGCTTTTGAATGAAGTACTTGGATGAAGTACTCAAATCCCTGTTTATGCCTTACAGAATCCCACCATCCTGATCCTGGACGAGGCCACCAGCGCCCTGGACGCCGTCTCCGAGCACCTGGTGCAGAATGCCCTCGACAAACTCGTCCAGGGACGCACCGTGCTGACCATTGCCCATCGGCTCAGCACGATCCGGAACGCGGATCAGATCGCCGTGCTCAGCGGCGGCAAGATCGTGGAGCTGGGCGCCTACGACGAGCTGCTGGACATTGAGCACGGTGTCTTCCGCGAACTGGTGGCCAGTCAGACCTTCGGCACGTCCTAATGCGGCGCCACGGCGGGACCCTTAGGTTACACATACTTTCGGCTGACTTTAGACCCTGGACGAGATCCACCGCTGGCTGGTGGTGGTTTACAAATTAATCGTTTTAACGCATTTCGTACAGCGCCGGCCTGCCCCATCCCCCACCAGGCCAGGTGATTCATAAATCAACAGTTTCTAGTTTTGTACCAACTTTGTACAGAATCGCAATAATACACCGACCCCCCCATTGACCATTGTTACATATACTGAGCAGGTGTTCTTGATTAGGATTAGGAGGAGGAGGAGGAGCAGCAGGTGAGCCAGTAAGTTTACTAGTAGTACTGAGTGAAATACCCGAAATACAAAGAGCTTTATGTGATGGATAAGACATGCGCTGATACTGTTTCAAACATTTTATTGTTATCGTTTACATTTCAGTGTCTCCCAGCTGGGCTCCTCCGGCTGGGCTCCGGCATAACGGTTCGTCTTAAGGCTAATAAACAGGCACAAAAATAAATGCAATAATTTCGCTGTATCTAGCTTCCAATTTCAGAAATTCAATACGTGGAACAGCTCGACATGGATCTCGCCGGACCCGCGTCTACTTCATGGTGGGCATGGCCACGGCCGCCTGGGTGTGGGTCACGTCCGTCTCGCGCCA
>JAEIIJ010012607.1:0-160096 GCA_018904815.1 Drosophila ogumai | reverse complement strand
AAGCCAAAAATGCAGTAAATTCCATTCGGAAAGCGTTTTTGTGCCAGTTTTTATAAGGTTAACAAATCTGCATACCTAATTTTTGTTTTTTTTAACTTTCATTTTTTGTCAGATTTTGACGATTTTTAATATGTAACCCCTTATGTTTTTTTGAGGAAATGGCGATATTTCTATTTTTGGTGAAAAATCGAAATTTCAATAATTTATAACTTAGCAACATAAGAGATAAACCCACCTAGTTGTGAAGATTAAAAGGACCTTATGGAAAGAAAGGTCCTGGCGTAAGCGAAGGATTGAGAATGGATGAGAAAGAATACGCAGTTAATTTAAAATACAATCATTTTTCATTTATTGAAGACGTTGCGACTAACGTAATAAATAGAAGTATTTCCTAAATTTAAAAAAAATGCACATTATTCAAATATTAAATGCAATTTAATTAATTTGTTTTTCTGGGTTCATTGGTGTGTAAACTTATTACTAAGCCGGCATTTTTTTAAATGTTAAACCCCTTTACAATTTTGGAAAATGGAAAAATATGTTTTTCATTCGGACATGGCTAGAAAGACGCGACTTTTAATGCTGATCAAGAATATATGGTTTATAGGGTCGGAAATGACTAATGAGGGACTTCGGACTAAAACTAGAATACCTTGCAGGGGTATAAATATAAAGTAGTTAATTCTAGCAGGGTATCCAAAAACATTGCATAAGTTTCAATCACGCCCGCATTTTAGATTGGATCGAAATCAGATAAAACCAGTTATTTAGTGATCGTGGACATGCAACACTCTATATAAAAGGTGCCAAGCAACTAAAGTGATTGACTTACAAAAATGTTTCCCTGGTGGCTGAAGGTTTCCCTGCTCCTGTGGACAGTCTTCGTGGTGAGTTAAAAAATGTTCAAAGATAACACGATCGTTAATGATGTAAAATGACAGTGTGCTGGACAACCCCAACTAGAGGTCCGATTGGAATCGGTAAAAAACATCGCCGGAGAGGAAGAGACCTTAGCAGTGTTTAAGTTTCGACTTCTTGGTAGAGAGCGACTTTTAAATGGAACTGTGAATTTTCTGGTCGACATAGATGATAACTATGAGGGAGTAGTAGATGTCTTGTTTTTTACAAATGGAGAATGGGTTCTAACACACAGGAAGCACAGGAAGATTTGCGATTTTGTCACAAACTATCTCAGGAAATATTTTTTTCTACCGAATGCGGATACTAATTTTCCCTACGGCGGAGAAAATTGCTTGAAGAAAGGGGAATACTATTTTAAAAAAATTGTAGTTCCCGTTGATAATTGGCCGTTGAATGTAAGTCGTGGCCTAATACAATCCGTTGTATCCATAAAGTCGTTAAAGGACAAAAATGTTGGTGGCTTTGAACTTAATTGTATCGCAACTGACAAAAGAACCTAGTTCCGAAAAAAAAAACAACACAAAAACCATTTATATTGTAAACACGTATGTACGAATAAAAACAAACAAACAATAAATTTTGAAGATATTTTAAAACGACGAAGGTGGAAACATTGTTTGAAATCCTAGCGCTTTCTTTTAGCGACAAATTGAATTCTATTTTAGGATATGGTAAAATGTTTAATTGCCATTCTAAAGAAGATTAAATTGTAAATATAATACACAAGTAAGATTTACTTTCTTACGAATTGTTAATTCTTGGTTGATTCCTTCCACAAGCAGACTCCTTTAATTATTATTTTTTGCCTGTCAATATAAAAATTTAGCATTAGATCAACCGCGCCCTTATTGAGTATATTATTTTAGATAGAATCAAATACAACTTAATAATCGATCGTGGACATGCAACACTCTATATATAATAAGCCAAGCGACTAATGCGATTGACTTACAAAAATGTTTCCCCGGTGGCTGATGGTTTCCCTGCTCTTGTGGATAGTCTTCGTGGTGAGTTAAAAAAAATTCTTCAAGGATAACACGGTCGTTAACGATTTACATTGACAGTGTCCTGGACACTCCAAGATAGAGGTCCGATTGGAATCGGTAAAAAATATCGCCGGGGATGAAGAAACCTTAGCGGTGTTTAATTTTCGACTTGTTGGTAAAGAGCGACTTTTGAATGGAACTGTGAATTTTCTGGTCGACCTCGATGAGAACTATGAAGGAGCGATGAGTATCAATTTATTTAAGAATGGAGAATGGGTTCAATCAAATTTCAAGGTGCTTACAACGCCTTGCGATTTCGTCACAAACTACATCAAGAAATATTTTTTTCCAACTAATGCCGATACTAATTTGCCCTACGGCGAAGGTAATTGCTTGAAGAAAGGGGAATACTATTTTAAAAACATCGCAATTACCGTTAACAATTGGCCAACGTTTCTAAGCCATGGCCTAATCAAACTCGTTGTATCCATAAAGTCGTTGGAGGGCAAGGGAGTTGGTGGCTTTGAACTTATTTGTACTGTGAGTGACAAGACAACCTAGTTGCGAAAACTAACAAAGAACACAGTTTATGTTGTATACGTCCGCATTAATCCATTTTCTGTTAATAAAAACAATAAAATAAATGTTAAACATATTTTAAAACGAATTTGTACGAATTCCTTGCGCATGCTTTTAGCGACAAATTTAATTATATTTTAAGATATGGTAAAATGTTTGATTGCCATTTTAAATTGGTTAAAATCTTAAAAAAATATATAAGTCAGTTTTATTTTTTTTAAGAAGCTTCCACGAGCGGATATTTTCTTTATTTATTATTTTTCGCCTGTCGATGGCAACGCAAGAAAAAGAAAGCAAACTATTTTAGACAGAAACCAATGGCAGTGACTTTCGTTATTTCAGTAACTAGCCTGAGTGAGTGTGTGTGTGGTGTTAGCCGGAAATGCATTTGGCATGTCCTGCGAAATTGGCCAGTGAAGAAGAAGAATGGGAAAATGAAGCTGCTGCTTTGTTCCCTCTTCCGCCTTTTACTCGCCCTTTTCTCGTTACTTTCCACTGCCAATTGCATTGAAGTTTCCTGCTAAATCTCGTTTCGGACACATGTCCTTTGTCTTGGCTTTGTCACCCTCGACCATTCCCAAGTGGGTGCTGCTGCTGCTGCTTCTGCAGCGATGGGCAAACAAGCGGCGACCTCGAGGGGCGCATCGAACTGCAGTCAATCAAGAGCGATTGATAAGAACGACCACTTGAGGCGAGAGCCCTATAAAAACCACCGACGCTTCCCAACGAACCACCCATCGTCGTCGACATGCGCTCGCAAGGTGAGTCCATTCCGGTTGTTTTATCCTGCCAGGACTAAGACTGACTCTATCCGATTAGCTATCATCTGGCCACTCGCCTGCTGCCTCTGGCTGCTGCTGCTCCTTCCGCTCCGGATCCGCTCGCAGTGCGTTGATACGGGCGAGCCGGGCTGCCTGCACCCGAAGGAGGTGGGCGTTCCTCAGCGTTACTGCCTCGATCCAACCAAGTACTGGCTCTGCTCCGCAATCGGCCAGAAGGCCTCGCTCAGGAAGTGCCAGGCCAATACGGGATTCGAACAGGATCTCAACGCCTGCGTACCGTGGCCCGCCTGGGTGTGGAAGCCGTGCATAGAGCCACCCAGTCGTCCGCCGGGCACAATAGCCTGTTGAAATGGATATTAACCATGTGAAAAATAAAAAAATAAATTATAATCAAGTATGCTCGACAGCAAGTTGATTCTGATCGAGAATATATATACTTTATAGGGTCGTTTATTATGTTGGAAACTTCTGGCAAATATTTTAGTACTTTACAACTTTGCAGGTTATATAAAAATCTTGCTTTAGATCAACCGCGCCCTTATTGAGTATTTCACTTTTGATCGAATCGAGCTCAGCTAAATAGTGATTGTGGACATGCAACACTTGATATAAGAAGCCAAGCAATTCAAGCGTTTGAATTACAAAAATGTTTCCTTGGTGGCTAAAGGTCTCGCTGCTCCTGTGGACAGTCTTCGTGGTGAGTTAAAAAATTGTACAAGGATAACCACGATCGTTAACGATTTACATTGACAGTGTTCTGGACAATCCACGTTAGAGTTCCGATTGGAATCGATTAAAAATATCGCCGGAGAGGAAGAGACCTTAGCTGTGTTCAAGCTTCGTGTTATTGGGAAAGAGCGATTTTTAAATGGAACTTTGACTTGTTTAGTCGACCTCGATGAACACTACGAAGGAAGGATCGATATCTATTCATTTAAAAATGGAGAATGGGTTCAATCATATTTCAAGGTCCGAACAACGCCTTGCTATATCTTTACAAACTACTTACATAGATATTATTTTCCACCAAATGCCGATACTAATTTGCCCACCAGCGGAGAGAATTGCCTGAAGAAAGGGGAATACTATTTAAGAAAAACCCCAATTGCCGTTGTCGATTGGCCAACGTTTCCAAATCGTGGTCTAATCAAATTCATTGTATCCATGAAGTCGTTGGAGGGCAAGGAAGTTGGTGGCCTTGAAGTTATTGGTACTGTAAGTGACAAGACAACCTAGTTGCGAAAGTAAACAAAACTCAAACACAGTATATTTACATGTACAAATGTCCATTTTCTGTTAATAAAGGCAAGCAAGCAATACATTTTCAAGATATTTTAAAACGACGAAGGAAACATTGTTTGAAATCCTTGCACATTTTTTAGCGACAAATTAAATTCTATGTTAAGATATGATAAATGTTTGATTGCTAATTTACAGAAGATGAAAGTATAAATATAATACATAAGTTAGTTTTATTTTCTTGCGATTTGTCAATTCTTTTTTGATTCCCTCCACAAGCAGACTCCTCCTTTAATTATTATATTTTGCCTGCCAATATAAAAACCTAGCATTAGATCAACCGCGCCCCTATTGAGTATTTTATTTTAGATAGAATCGGAATCAAATACAAGTTAATAATCGATTGTGGACATGCAATACTCTATATATAATAAGCCAAGCAATTCAAGTGTTTATATTACAAAATGTTTCCTTGGTGTCTGAAGGTTTTCCTGAAGAATACAAGGTTAATTCAAATAATAAATAAGAATTTTTTATTTACTGAAGATGTAAATAATAAAAGTATTTCCCAACTAAAAAAAAAGGAAATTGATGGAAAATGTACTGCAAAAATATGTTAATATTCTTTGCCTTTATAATTAGGAGAAACGCACATTATTTGAATATTAAATGCATTTTAATTTATTTGTTTTTCTGGGTTCATTGGTGTGTAAACTAATTACTAAGTCATTGGGGCTTAGTAATGAAAATTTTGAATTTTAATGGCTGTTATATTTGATATTATTTACGCGAATTATAATATTAATGATTAGCTACATAAATAAATATATGTCAATATTAATACATAATATTTCTTTGGGTCTAATTTGTTGTTGAAAATTTAGGAAATTTGTATCTAAACAAATTTGAAAATTTGTATTTTACACATATTTGTTCCTGTTACCTCATCTAGCAGAGAATCTAAAATTAGTTCAACATAAAAGTTGTCATTTTCAATAAGCATTTTGTGTTTTCGTTTGGTAATTAAACTGCTGACTAAGCCCATCAATTCTGGTAATTATTTGTAGAGCATCCAACGCTACCAAGACGAGCGGCGTGAATGTGTCAATTAGTATGTTTGCTTTGGCTGAGTGCAAAAATATGTGAGAGGCAGTGTACTACCTCCAAAGAGCTACTTATCTGGGCAATGTCAAGAGCAAGATCCGCGAGAGCGATAAGTGGGATATCTCAGCTGGCAAATCCGGCGTGAATCATACATATTTATGATATATATGTGTTTACTCAGTACTTTTCGCTCAGTGCTGCGAGTGCGTTTTTATGGCAGCCGTGTGATGATCTGGCGATAGCCAGTTGCAATTACAGCTGCAATTGTTAACGTGTTGCGGCTTCTGGCTGAAAGGGCACGCCCCCCGTAACGAACGGGCGGCAATTGTGTTTCGGTTGCCGCCAAAGCATTTGTCATAAATCAATACCGCTCCGAGGGGCTGGTATCCTGTGCGCCCTGCCGTGCTCCCCCAGTCAACGGTTGGCGGACTCTTCCCGCTCTCGAGTGCAATAAGTTGCACTATTTTCGATGCGCTCGCCCGTGCATTCTGTGCGAGCATTTTATTTCATTTCACAGTTGTCAGTCAAACGCTTTGTCAGGCCGCCGAGCACATCAATAAGCGGCGAAAAAATACGTTTCAATCGAAATTTTATTTCTCGCTTTTGGCGTTGTGTGTGCGTGTGAGCCCCAACAAAATATTTGCATGTAAAAGAATTTTCCGCCATCATCGCACGGGAGCGCAAGCAGCGAGGCAAGAGGAGCGGGTAAAAATTGTGAAATAAAATTTTAGCATACGTGACGTATACGCAATATATTTAATTGCATTGAAGGCTCTCTGCACTCTTTGTTTTCCACCGCCATTCGGTTTATTTTCGTGCAAGAATGTTTAAAATGAAGTGTCAGTGGAAAAATCTATCCATATATACCCGTAATTCCTGGTTATTTGGAGTCAACTTTAAATTGGAGCCTATAAAATCCACCTTCGCATTGGAAATAATTTTTCAAACAAAAATCAACTAATTTATAAAAAATATTTAAATATCTGTCCGTTAAATATGTGTTGTGCGTATACGCAATATTTAAAATCCCTTTATAAACCATTTACTTTCAAGCTGAAAATATTTAAATTATATAATTGGGCCTGAACTTTAAATCAGGGCCCAAATCTCTACCTGCGTGCGAGCAAAATAATGGCCTTGTCTTTGAAAATCTCAAAATACACAGGAAATGCTACAAATGCCGCACGAATTAGCATAAATCACCAGCGGCGGCACAGAGAGAGGGATTTTCCAGCCAGCCACGGTAGCTTCATTTAATGGCAGACATTAATAACCCGATTTAATTTATGGCCCAAAACTAACAAAAGCCCAATCCGCAAAACTGAGCAACAAAGGAGCCAACTTCGGAGGGAGGCCCGACTGCAGCGCAGTGCAGTGCGGCAATTACTCAAGTGCGCCGGGACAAGGACCTAATATGGCTTAAGGCGGCGAGCTCTCTCTGTGCAGAGCCAGGCCAGGTGAAATTTGTTTGGCCCAGCCCCAAAAATGCCTTTGAGGCAGTGTTTTGAATTAATTAGCAAGGGGCAGAGGCAGAGGCATAGGCAGAGGCACTGGCAGTGGCAGTGGCACTGGCCAAGCCAACAACGTGGTGGCTCCTCCGCTTGTTTGCGGCCTGCCCGGCTATCTCTGAAAATAATTTACAGCTGCCGTCGTTGATGTCATGAATATGCAAGCAGGCGGCCGTTGGATGAGTGGCGGAATTTGGTATGTGGGAGCTGGGAGCTGGGATGTGGGATGTCCACACCCACCTGGACCTGGCTCGAGCGGAAGAAACAACAATCGGGGCAAACAAACAGCGCCATAAACTGCCTGCGAAATGGCAAACAGAGGATGGGGTGATTCCAGATGAGCTTATCGCGACCGCAGCATCACACCTCAGTTCCGCTCGATAAGATTGCGATGGCCCGGAGAGTGTATAAAAAGCGGGCCTTGGATTAGCATAGGTCAGTCTATCGAAAGCCTACCTTAGCTCACCATGAAGTTCCTTCCTCTATTCGCCGTCCTTCTCCTGCTCGGCTGCGCCTCTCTGGGCAGTGGAGCTGCTGTGGGCAAGCCCACGGGCCAGCCCGGCTGCCAAACGGAAGTGGAATTGGCGGTGCGGAATTATCCCCACTTCTACCTGAAGAACTCATATTGGACCTGCCAAGCCTTGGGAGTTCCGGCCACCCTCAACTCGTGTGCAGTCGCCCAGGCCTGGTTGGATGAAGTCAAGAGCTGTGTCCCGTGGTCCGAGTGGCACTGGTCACCCACCGCCTTGCCCCCCAGCGAGCCCCTTATTGCTGTCTAAGACTTGAAGCCACTACTTAAAGAGGTTCTGAAATAAATGAATTTTAAATACAGCAAACTAGTGGTTTTATTAATGTAAATCTGATCTTCTGGGTTGCTAAGTCATGTAATCCCTGTGCCATGATAAGTTATCTAATGGAATTTTTTAGCACACAAATATTTTTGCCGTAACTCCGAGTGTAATGCTTAAATAACAAATGCAAATAGTTATCTTGACAACTATGTGCAGTTCGTGAGATAAGTACTTGCATTTTCTTTATTTTTTTTTTGAAAACGAAAAACATTATGTTCTAGATTAAAGCTTAAGTTTTGTTAGCAAATAAATGTCTGAAATAAATGTTGGCTTAGTTTTTCTGCTGAAGATAAATCCGAAATTTTGTGCAAGTAGCAAAGCTTTTAACCTGCTTATACTTATATAAATAAAATATTAATCTTTTAAGAATTCGATAGGTTTCTTAAAAAAAAAAAAAACCAAAAAGGGGATTAAATTTCTAAAATATTTTCTTTACAGTCAATCCTCAAGTCCCACTTATCTCTAATATCTCACCCGCAGCCATGTCTGGACGGGACTACAATGGTGAACCCGGCTGCCGCAGTCCGGAGGAGCTCGAGCAGAGCTACCGACACTTCTGGGACCCCACTGCTTACTGGCACTGCGGCGGAGATCGGGATCAGCCCGCCCAGCTGCGTCGTTGTCCTGCCAACGAGCTGTTCTACGACCGGGAGCGGCGGTGCGTGAAGTGGAAGGACTGGCAGTGGACAGAACCGCAGGAACCGCCCACAAAGCCGCGCAAATAAAACACAGAGCACGCATGTATTGAAACAAATTGTCGAAAATATAATTAAAAAGCGCTTTCCGATTTTTCCCCGGCTGAGTGCCGGTTAATTTATGCGCACTGGAGGGCTCGGGGACGAGGCTGGGCAAGGACATAAGCCGCTTTCGGGGAGGAGGCTGATGCGCCGGCTGTTGATGGTCGCGAGGATTTGGCGCCATACGTGCAACAATTACGAAATGTGCGTGGGCGGGGCCCTGCCCCCTTTCTGGCCTCTGTTTGTTTGCGCAATTTGGTAAATTGACATGACGGCAATTTCCCATGGTCCATGGTACGCGCTGAGCCCCAAGGACTTAACTTCGCTTGCTAGTTTTAATAATTTTTAATTAGCTGCAGCGGAAAGCTCTCAAATGGACAAACAAAATGTGCAGCCCGCTTTGCGGCGGTCCTGGGTATTATTTCGCTCGCTAATGTAATTGCCGAAAATTTGTTTTGTGCCCCAATTTAATTTGGAATCAAGCGCCATTAAAGTGGGCAAAAAAACTTGCATTAATTATTATTGAATTTAAAGCGAGAGTGTCTGCATTCAATCAGTTTAAAACACACACATTTTTATGCCACACACTCGTAGGAAAAACATTGATTTGGTGGGAAATAAATAAGCAATCTGGTTTGTTTTCCAGAGACACATTTTCACTCAATTTATTTTGCTAGAATTGATGAATAATTCTTTTTATATTTTGGGTAATCATCCATAAAATTCAGTCAGCAAATATAACAAATTGGTATAGAATAAATATTTTGTTTAGATATTTCATTTAAATTCAATTAAACAATTATTTAAGGAAGCTATATTAAGTTAAAATGACTAGATTTTATTTATATGTGTGTTTATTTGAATTAAGATTAAAAATTAAGAAGAATTATACCATTTCTCAAGTTTTTTAATTAGAAAATAATTTCAAAAAGCCAGAAATACTTAGTTTAGTTAATGAAGAATTAATACCAGGTATTTAATGATCCATTTTCAGCCCGATTTAGTTTCCTTTTCGCAACCCTGCAGCTGTGGCAAAGCTGTAATCTTTGTTTTTATTTTTCTTTGGCTTTCCGCTTTGAGAGCGAGTGTCCTTTTTTTGTGTGTTTGAAGCTCTCCTTCCCCCCACAATTTGATATACACAAATCGATTTACTTGCGCATGCAAATAACTTTATTTGCTTAGAGGAAGGAAGACGACGAGCAAGAGAAACTGTTAACAAAAAGTCGACAGCAGTCGGGCTTGGCTCAGCAGCCAAACAAATTTGCATAAATCGCAGTTGGTAGCACACAACACAGCCAACACAGACGACGCCGCCGCACACATGTGCTTATTCACACCCATGTACTTACGGATATATATACATATAGTATATCCCGATCCAAAGCGACATCGCCATCGCCATCGACACGAAGTGAAAGGCGCAAAGACTAAGTGCATGCTTAAGTGTTTTCTTTTCTATTTACGGGCCACGGCGTTGGAGTGAGCAGCGCAGCCCCTCGTTTGTTTGCTCTGCTGCGGCTGGCTCCCCCCTGGCACCCGCTTTGTGCATATGTAAATCAAGGTAAACAGAAATCTGTTACAGCATGATACCATTACAATGACATGCAACGGACGCCACACCCACGCCTCCCAGGACCCAAAGCGGCACCCTTATGCCACACACACAAAACCACCGTCCCTCACACACCATCAAAGTAAACTAGATACTTATACACGTGTCTCATATTGACTGCGATATGTTATACAAATGAGATATTGATGCCTCACCATTACAACGCCAGCTCCAGCCAGGACCCGCCTCCCAGTCAGCCAGACGGGCTCGTCGTCCTCGAGTGACAGCAAACAACAGAAATAGGACCGGGGATAGGACCGGGCACAGGAACAGGACCAGGACCATCCACGGCAACGGCAACATCAACAGCAGCAGCAGCAACATCAGCAACAACTGCAGGAAAGCAGCCGTAACGGGAGAGGCAGGCTGGAAAGTCCTAGATCAGGTTGTGGTTGGGCCTGCGACTTGTTTAACCCATTAGATGCATAAGCACGTAACAGAATTGTTAGATACATTTTAAATCTTGAAAAATTAAGGAATCTGGAAAATGCATTTCTTATTGAAAACTTTCCCTCTTTTCCTAGTTAAAAATTTTAAAAATATTTAATTTAAATTTACTATTAAGGAAAATATTTCATTTCTTTCATCAAGAAGTAATTTAAGTTATAAAGTCTCTCTATATCCATTCCTGCCAAAGGATATGCTCTCAAAGTTACTGATTGCTCTGTTCGTTAATGGGTTAACCTGCGGCCTGCCTGGCCATGTTGTAAGGGGTTACCGTTGCGGCACCGAAAAGGACTCCTCGTCCCTTACGTAACCAGATGCGGAGAAAGCCACATACAGAAATGGGAAGAAGAAAGGCGAGAAAGGACCTCTGTATATGTGCGTGTCCAATCGCAAAGCAATCGAATCACACGGCAAGAGAAAGGAATGGTGCATCAAAGCGAGGCGAAGGAAAGCAATCTGAAAAAGAAAGCCAAAAGAAGACAATAGCAGAGACCAGATGACAAAACTGAGTAATTAGAAATTGAATGTCAAAGAATCGAAGGCGTACAAGTGAAGCGGAGTCTGTATTTCATTTGAGTTTTAAGCTCTTGAGTTTGGTCTTTGAGATAATGATTTTTATTATTCAATTATTCAACGCTTTGATTGTATTAATTTTAAGAAACCTTAATGCCTTAAGTTTGCTTACTTTTCACCCTTGCAATTACGATCTGCGAGAAACCAATTCCAGTGATCAATATCTAAGGAGTAACTTTGGCTGTTTGCTCAGTGAATTCAAATCGAACTCGTAACAGGGGGAGTCAACCCCTGCCCTCAAAAAACCAGCAAAGCACCGATTACGAATGCAGAATCGGGCAAAATGCAATAACTGAATACAAATTTGAAATGTGGCGGAAATTGAAATCGAAGGCGTTGAAGTGATTTCGTCTCGCAAAAATTCAATTGCAATGGCAACGGCAACAATCAAGCACCGCAGCAAATGTCTTGAACAACAACAACAACAACAGCAATAAGCACTTTAGCAGCACCCTTCTCACCTCCTGATCCTGCCGCACTCGATGTCGTCCTTATTGTGGCACGGCTTCTGGTTACTGGTTACGCGGTTATTTGGGGCTCCCTTCGCAACCCCTTAGCCGGGTTGGGTGCACAATTTTTCCGCTGCATGCAATTTTAATGCGATTTTGGATTTGATTTGTAACCGAAAAATAAGCCAAACAAACTTTTCCCTCTCGAAAGTGGTGCCTTGGTGGGCTGCGGTTGCATTGTTGCCGCCATCGTTGTCGTTGTCCTTGTTGTTGCTTCTGTTCCTGTTCCAGCTCCTACTCCTGGTCCTGGTCCGGGTCCTGAACCTCTCCTTGTTGCTTGCTTGGTTGTTAAG
The DNA here is from genome assembly GCA_018904815.1 of Drosophila ogumai. NCBI lineage: Eukaryota > Metazoa > Arthropoda > Insecta > Diptera > Drosophilidae > Drosophila > Drosophila ogumai. The sequence continues at coordinate 147,955 of JAEIIJ010012607.1, read as the reverse complement.
TGCAAATATAAATTCAACGGCGCCGTGAACTCAAATGCAGGGGGGAGTGTAAACTGAGGGGAAGAACTCGAATCAGTGTTGCCAAAAAACATATTTTCGAAATGCAATAAGTGGTAAAGAATAAGAATTAATATGAATAAATTTAAATTGGAAAATGGAGAATATTTATTTATCGAAATTAAATGAATCGCAAGAATAAAATAACCATACAGCGATGCTGATTTATCCATATTTTTATATTTACCATCACGTACTTTATTTTCTTATTTCCCCCTTACTAGGAAACCCTCTTATGTTATGTTTAAATAAAATACTAATTTTAAATATTACATCTTCCTAACTTATATATTTTTTAAGGACTTTCAAATAATAAAAACTACATTCTTGAAATATTTAAAATATTTGTTTAGGGAACTCCCTTAAAAAACAGGCATATCTGTACGAAATAAAGGCCATGTCGGCAGCACTGCCGGCTGAATAGGATGAGAGGAATGCGTTGCACCCTGCTGGGCGCTGGGGTCAAATATTTATTTGTTGCAGAGCACAAATTTTATGCTGCATACTTTCATGCGCCGCTGCAGCACAATAGGGCACAAGAGTCGCCCCACTGCCGGAGGGATTGGAACTGGAACTGGCACTGCTGCCACTGGTACTGAGGCGCATAAAACCTTCCGCTGCCATTCAAGTGGAAAAGTTTAAGCCAACTTTTCCGAACCCCTTGCCATCCGCCACCCTCTTGTCCGCGCAACGCAAACAATTCAAGCGCGAAAATGCGCGCACTGAAAAATCATTCAACGGAAGCCGCAGCAGGAGGGGGGGCTAAAAAGAGGAGGCGGGGCAGGACTACACCGACTGTCACCACTCGATGGAGGAGGTCTAAGAATGCCAATTATGCCCATGCCGCGGGACTTTCATGCCTTGCGACGCTGCGACTTTCAATCGAAGTAAAAATAAAAATAACGGGAGAAAACTGCAAGCACATTGCGTTTGCGCCCTGTTGTCCGCTGGATTTTTAGCTCCCAGAAACTTAATTAAAGCAGCAACACTTTGACCAGGGGTCAAAGGTCAGAACAACGTCGCCAACTGGCAAAGCTTGAGGAGCCCAGCGCAGGCCACAAAACAATTGTAAACTCAATTAAATCCAAGCACCGCTGCGGCAGTCGGTCCGGCCAAGTCCAACTCTTAACTACAGGCCCAAGTTCTCGGCGAGTTTTCGAGAACTCAGCCAGTCCACTGAGCATTTTCACACTTCAAAAGGTCCCAGGAGGCGGAGAAAAACTTATTTATGATAGACATTAAGGTAGCTGGCAATGGGAATTTCGATTGCTTCTTTTTCTATATTTTATTTTAATCTAGATCCGACATTTTAAAGGCAATAACTAGATTTTCATAGCAGTGCACACACTCTTCTCTGAGAGTGAATCTCCCCGGGTGTGCTTATAACATACGACAGTTGTGACTTTAAAAATCCCCTTTCGCAATTTTTGCACAAAACTTGTGCAGGATTAATGGCCCGAACGGCCCAGGCATCCATGCAATTAAAATGCAACAACAGAGGCATACAGGAGCTAGGCAAAGGAGCACACCAGCAGGAGCCGGAGCAGGAGCAGGAGCAGGAGGAGGAGCTGCGGCAACAGCTGCAGGAGTGGGCGGAAATGGAGCAGAAAGATTGCTGTGACTTTGGAGCGTTTGAAAACTCGCATGTGTGACGGGCGAGGCCCGGAGATAGCCACGCCATTTAAAGTGGCTGGCGAGGCAGCAAAACGAGCAGTGGCAAGAGCATGGAGCTGGAATTGTGGTGGGTTTAGGGGTGGCAACCACACTAGTTAGTGCCGTGCCCCATGGGAGGCACACATACACAGCATTGTCCAGGCACAGGCACCGCCACACATACTATGCACACACGGTTTTTGCCCGCAATGGCCAAAGACAAATAATGCAATTTCCTGACTAACTCATTTGGGGTGGCAGTGGGGCAGTGGAGCACAGGGAGCAACTGCAGTTCCGTGTCACTGACACTTGCCCTCGCTGCCTGGCCACCACTCAGACATTTATTACCTAGCCGGATGGGTCTGCGAGTGATCAAAGAGAGCGCTGGGAGTTGGGAGCTGGGAGCTGGTGCACCCAGAAAATAAGAGGAGCACGGGATGGATCACTCTAAGACCCACTAGATCTCCTCGCAACCGGCCAGCAGCGATTTCCTCCACGTGAGTCCCTTTGGGTTCGCTGATGCAATCATTGGCAACTTCTGGTTTCATGTTGCACTCGGCACACAACAGCAGCAAGATTAATGCCAGACCAGCATCGAACTTTAAACTCGTTTTTAGTCCCGACGCACACAATGCACTTGGAGAAGTAAATGGTTTAAGAAGGATTAAACGAAAATTGAGGAAATTAACCTTAAAGTTGGCACAACAAATAATCAAGGTCATAATCCAAGGACTTTGCCCGAAAAAAATATTTCTTTTAACACTCAAATTATATCCCAAACTTCTCCAAGTGTATAATTCCGAAACTCTGGGTCCAAAGACCTCTAAAGGACTCGCTGGCGATGGCAGACGGAACATGTGTTCAGCAAAACCAGGAGCATGTCCTGCAGTTGGTCCTTGGCCCTGTAATTTGTCCCCCTCGCCAGTCGTTGTTTGTTTTGCGCAAAAGTTTGCGGCGACAATTGTTTTGCGGTGTTGCGCAAAGGACGAACCCTCAGAGTGGCAATCCTTCCATTCGCCATGGCAATCACCAACACGCACGCACCCGAGACAAAGTGCATTGATTGGGATTGCTGTGGAATTTTCTTTGGGAAATGATTTTGCGGCTGTCGTGTAATTGTGTATTTGGCCAAGATTTATGGTCAATCGATTTTTGGTTGATTTTCTCTGCCCATCCAGGAAATGAGGCCCCAATGCGTGTCGTACCTTATCATATCAGCTGCCTACTCGACCGCCGCTCATATATCAATTATTTTCCAATCAATTTTAAGTTAATAACATTTCAATTCGGACACTTTTAATCGCGATAAGTGGTCGCTGGAGAACTATAATTAATCAGCCGTCGCTGCAGTTGCGCAACGAGCGCCACTGGGTCCACGGGAAGCAGCCGAGGAATCCGCCGGCATCCACGAAGGCCTTGCCGTTCTCGCAGGGCAGCTCCTTGACGCCCTCGTTGGTGCAGAGGTAGAAGTTGGTCAGGTTGCTGCACGGCTGCGGCTGGTACTGGGTGCCATCGGTGCAGGCGGGAACCTTGGACACAGTATTCACGCAGGAGGGGTTCATCAGGTCGGCGGGCAGGCAGCCGGAGACGGTGGCATTGTTCACGAAGTAATAGTCCTCGTCGCACTGGTCGGCGATCACTGCGCCATCCAGGCAGAAGTAGAACTTGCGGATATCCTCGCCGCCCCACAACTCGTCCTCGGACTGGCACACGGTGGTGACATCGCTTCCGGCAGTGCCCAAGGAGGCAGCAATGGCCAGGGCCAGGAGGCCAAAGAAGATCACGAGGGCTGCAGAGGTGAAATTAACTCTTTAATTAAAATTCAAAACAAAATATCTTGAAGATGCTAAATTTGTATTAATATTTATCTTCATTTCCAAAATGAAGATATAACAAAGTAGTTATATTTAAGGCTCTGGATACCATCAAATTATTTTCAAAGCTGCCTCTTAGTTACCTTTCAGCATGTTGAATCCTTTTGTTACTTCCTTTCGATTCAAAAATTTAAGACAAACTAAACGATGTTGAGGCCAGTGCCTGGGCTTTTATAACATTCTATCCAATCGGGAAACTTATCGGGACTCTCGAGAGTGACACCATATCATTGACACCTCGGATGATGAACGTAGTTCGAGGCCTGTTTTGGCTTCTGGTGTTGCTCATACGCTTATCTGGTGTTTTGAATGTTATGAATGGAGATAATGGCGAATACTTGGCTAATTTCCAATGCCCTGTCTTTGGTGGGTATCGCGGGTCTCAAGTGGTTGGCTGGTTAAGTGATGAGCGCCTTCCAGGAACTGGAGTATAAATTGCTCTTGGAGTGCCAAATATTTGAGCCTTAGTATCACCTGCTGCGCTCACGTCTACGTATTTTCCCCGGAAAGTTTTAATTGAATTCCCATCGATAGCAAGCCTATTGGAATTTATGTCGATTATATTGTCAACTTTTCCCGAGCTCCGCGAAGTTTGCCTATTTAAACTTGGTGCTTGCGTAAATAGAGTGCAAAAAGTGGGTAGAGAGAGCGAAGTTGAATTGACAACGTGACTTGGCGGCAAAACTGCGAGACGGGAGCCCGTCGCCCATTCAACTTTTTTTCTTTTTGCAGGTTATGGAGGTTATCCTGAAGGTCCTGGCCGCAAAGTGACTTCTTTCCCGCCGCCAGCTGAGCTTCTTTCGGACGCTCTAAGCCAAATCAATTAGAACTTCTGACAGCAGCTGAGCCTGCATCTGAACGACGAGCACGAAAACATTGCCCCATTATCAAGGCTTTCTGGCTGGTAGAGCGTAATTAAATTTTCGACTGATTTCTGCAGCAATAATTTCCAATTTGGCTTCATTTGAAAGGCAATTAATGTCTGTGCTATCGCTTAGATAAGAAAATGTGAGAGTGTCTTTGTAATGTATGTATGCTGTTCGGTAGTCAAAATTTACTGGGCTGTGATTTTATACTTAGTGAATCATTTAGGCACCAATAAAACCATCAAAATGAATTGTGTTTTTATTATAATTAATATATATTTTTATTTAATATATAAGGTTAAGGACTGCCTTAATATTTATTTTATAGAAATGACAATACATTATCTACCAATGATAGAAATATTTTCTGAAAACCAATGAGATTGCCTTTACAAATAACGCGATTTCCGACCAATCAAACGATGAGAGTTGGAAATTTTCGACTACCCGCCGATAGAGATCTTCAGTAGTATTCATTTCGGAACCAACTTATCACGCGTGAGTCGAAAAAAAACTTTAAACCCGACTCGTTATCTAATCAGCAAACTTGTGCTGCTGCTTCTGCTGCGACGACGTCACTTGAGTCCAAAATAAAAATGCCCGAAAAGCCCGATGAAAAATGACTGTAAAAATAGCACCGATAGCGCTGCAGGGAGAACATGGAAAGTCGTGCAATGAGCATGAGTATAAAAACGAAAGACAATGGCGGCGACGACATCAATCAGTCGAGTCGAGTTTTTCAGTTCGCTGACGGAGCACGGAGCACGGAGCACGGAGCACGGAGCGGGGAGCAAATAAATTTATTAACGAGCACAGCTTATGGCCAAATGATGAAACCCGAAACAGTGCAGGAATAACAGCGTTTACTAGCAAATTGCAATAAGGAGAAAGCGGAGGACCGTGAGGGAGCGAGCCACAATAAATGCCCTGCCAGCCGTTCGTGATGAAATTATTTATGAAAAATAAATGGAATATTCCTCTCCTGCTGCTGTGGCTGCTGCAGGGAGGGGTCTCGGCATCCGCCTCCTCCGACCCCGACACAACCACGACTGCAACATGCAGACACGCCACGGACATGTGGGGAGATCCGGACCCCAACATATTCTACGTGTGCTCCGATGCTGGCCAACCGCTGCAGCTGCGATGTCCGGCGGGCCGGGGATTTTTCAGCGGTCTCGGCCACGTCGGCTGCCTGCCCTTTGCCCAATGGCCGGCCTGCCTGCCTGCCCCGGAGGAGCAGGTGGTTGTCGGTTCGTCCTCAGATGGCTGTGACAGCGGCGAACACCTGCTGTCGCCCTGGGCCTCCCCGGATCCCAATCAGTTCTACCTCTGCCCGGGGCCATCGGCCACACCTCTGCTACTCACGTGCGCCGCTGGCAAAGGATTCCTGGCCACCGAGGAGGCGGTGGGCTGTGCGGATTGGTCGCTGTGGCGTCGCCAGATGGATTGCGAGGCATACTACTGATTGTCGGTCGAAAGGGTCATTCCGTGTATGATAAAAACAGCCAATAATCAGCGTTATTGGATGCCGCATCTGGTGTGTCTCCCCCAGTCTCGTCTCGAATCTTATTTAATTTATGGGGTAAACCTGCTGCGCCATCTCATTGACTCACTCACTTTGGCTCTATCTCTGTAAATAAAGTAAAAAGTATCTATTTATTGCGATTGTGGGTGTTTTTCGTTGACTGATAGAGTTGGCTGAAATGTTGATAAGGGAGCAACATCTTGATATCGAAAACAATTTGGGGGCAGAAAATCAAAATAAGTGATAGAGTGTACTTGTCTGTCATTTTAAAATGAGTTAAATAATTTACAAAATATTTATATTTCCTTATTTTTACCACTAATATTAAGTGTATTTTGGAAAGGAAACCTCACTTCTTAAACTTCCCCTATAAAATACCTCTATTGTCCTTCCTTTATTCTCTTTAAGGGATTAGCAAATTGCAAATAATACCCCATCATCGGCTAAAGGTGCTTTTCATTGCAAGTATTGCTCATTTGAGCATATTAAATGATGTGCTCTAGTTTGCGGCACATGGGCAAAATCCTTTTAGTCCTCACACTCCCGCAAAAGCCACGCATTATCCTTTGCCATTACTCTCCTTTATGCCTGCTCCACTCCCGTCAGCCGGTGTCTGTCTGGCAGCATCCTGGTGGAGGTCAGCAGGACGACTCCGACCCGCCCTTCGCAGACGGCTTTGATGTGCCCTTTTACTTTGTCATTCCCTTATGTGGCGTTATTTTTTACTGAAGCAGCTGCTCCTCCGCCAGCTCGTCCTGCAGCTTCCCCATCTCCCGCCTTGTCTTCAGGCTCGTTTACAGTCATAAGCCTTTGTTCTTGCCGCCATAAAACATCGCCCAGGACCAGTACATACCTGGCCATAAGAATGATGACACATGCAGCTGGGCATTTCGCATAAAAAAAGAGACAGACGGGGCGCTCTATCGGAAATTGCATTTTGCTTTGAGCGCGTCCAGATGCAGGAAATTACTGTCAACTGTTAACGCCCAGGATCTGGGATCAGGATCCCGTCTCTCGGTGCTTTAATAAATCTTCAATTTGCATATTCCTTTCTGTTTTTTCTGCGCTCTCTCTTTTACGCCCGGCCATTAATCAATGCCCAAGGGGCGATGGCAGGCAACATCACGTATACGTAATTTTAATTGCCACTGATATAAAAGTGTTTAGCCTTTGCCGGGGCGGAAATTGAGAGTGGGTCGCAATTTAATTAAATGTTTACTTGCTGCTCTCAGCAGAAATCAATGAAAGCGACTTCTAATTTATTGCGTGCCTGAGAGACCGAGACCGAGACAGAGAACACCCGCAGGAGCCGGCAGGAATCGCATCCTGCTGACGCAGACAGCGACTCGCATTGGGGCGAAAGTAATTAACCGATTGCCAGACGAAAGCAGCTGATAATAGCCCGGCGAAAGCCCTCAGCATTCCTCATCCGATTGTAAGCATTAGGTCAATAGCTTTAACTGCAGTCGCTGAGGGAGGGGCAGCCTCTCGAGGAAGTAATAAATATAATTTAAGGAAGCCCAATCAGCTGGGAAATCAATAAACCACCAGCATATTTGTCGTTGGGAAGCTGTGATGGCAAAGGGGGAGAAGAGGGGAGAACAGGCAACAGTCGTAATATACAAAACAAGAAAAAAGGCTAACATCGGTAGACATTTTTTAGATTTAAAATATTAAACCTAAGCAATTAATTTTAAATCGGAAACCCCTTCTATGCTAGATTTTATTAGGTTAATAAATCTGCGTACTTCATTTAATATTTAAAAAATTTAAACTCCAATTTAAATTACTAAAACTCATCTGAAATCGTTTTAAATTTTCTTTTATAAAGAATATTACAGTAATATTTAAAGAAGTTGATCTAAAAAAGGAAACTATAAGTTAAATAATGCTTCAACAAAGTTCAAAAATAGGTTGCCTAAAATAGGAGTCTCATTTTTCATATCCCCAGAATAAGGACAAATTATCAGCACTACCGGAACACATCGTTTGGGCCAATATACAGAGCACAGTCTCTGGCCATGCAGACGGGGATTCACCAGGGACCCATGACGCCTCCTGCCCCGCCCCTCATCCTTGTCCCACCCGCTCTATGCATCATTGTTCAGGGACTCTCCATTTCGTTGATTGCCCCACCGCAGGCGCAATAATATTGATCGCCTGCAAATGTTGTTCAGCTGCCCTTCAATTTATGTTCTGCTCGCTCTTTGCAGCAAAATTTAACCGAACACACATCCAGCCACACACACACACACACTCTGGCTGGCGAGTTAATGTGGCAATGCAAATCCCAAATATGGGCAAAAATGCCATTCGAGGTGCAGCATCGCTGTTGGCCCTGTGTGGATGTGGCACCAAGGCCAGCTGCGATTAAAGCCGCCTGCCCGGAATGCAAACATAAAAGGAGTTACTGTTGCAGTTGTAGTAGCAACTAATATACGGCGTTGTGGGGCAGGAGCGGATTGGCAGGATAATTCTGACTGATAAATAACTTTAAAAAACCAAAAAAAATTTACTAAATAATTATTTTATTTAAATTTACAAAAATTACTTTAATAAAAGTCGGTTAGCCCCCTGTGGATTCCTTTTCCGACCAGTTATTTCTATGATAAATAATCATAGTGGAAAATTCTTGGCATATTCCCGTGTTTGCGGCTCCTCCGCTCCTGGCCACCTGCTGTGGCTTCAATCCATTTACAGGTGTTTGCCCAGAGTCAATGCATACGCAGCCAGCCGTAAAACATTTGTCACATTTGCATTAAAAGCAGCAACAGCAGCCATCCAGGGGACCTGCTTTATGTGTGTTTCCGAAACCCACACCGAGACCACCACCACCACCGCCCGGCTATGCAATTTATTTGCACAGTGCACTTGCCAATTAATTCTTATCTCAGCAGCAGGCATGCAGGTTGCTTTCCCGGCTTTCCCGACTGCATAAATCAATGTGCCCGAAATGATAACTCATGCGAGTGCAAGGTGCTCGAGGTGGGAGTGCCACATATATCGTGCTCTAGATAGTTCGTCCTGCCTTCGATTGGAAGGCCCGAAATGAGAATGGGCATGGGTATTGGCATGGAGATGATAGGGAGACATTGTGTGCCTAGGACGACCTGCAGCTCACTCAATTTCATGCTGTCAAATGTGCGCTGCCTCGTCGGGATCCGCTGCAGTGGCTCCTCGTAGAGAGAAGGAACCCAAGCCCACCCCTGCTGTGGGCTGTGGGCTGTGGGCTTACTTCCTGCCAGCGGCGTCTAATTGAATTGCACTGCTATAATGGCCGATGCAGCCTTGGTGGCACCTTGGTGGTGCTGGTGATGGTGCCTTCTAATTGAAAAGCCCTGCTCCTGCTCCTGAATTTGCGATAAAAGTGCCATCTGTCTTCCGAGTCGATTGAGATTTAAGCTCAACGAGAGATAAATGTCTGCTAAACTGAGTCCGGGCTTCGGGTGGAGGATTATTAACTCGACAGCCTGTCATCTGTCATCTGGCAAAACGAAATCATTTAATATTCTATTTGGGGTCACCTGGGCATGTATATAAAACGAAAGTTATGAGTGTTATTATTCATGCAAGCTAATTTGATACAAAAGCCAAAAAGGAGACTTTCTTAGTTATAATTTAAATGTGGGAGGGGGGTAGAAATGATACAAAATAAAAGCCCGTTTTATATTCACTGTCACTGGTTTTTATACGATTTAAAAATCATAGTTTCGTTTCATATTTGTCTTAGTTTTATAAGAAAGTGTCACAAGTTTCTTTATAAAAATTTTAAAGATCAGAATTTAAAGAAAAATAATTATTTAAAGCAATAAATAAAGTCTGCTCTTTAGGGATACATTCTCCCTGTTGTCACTTTGATTTATTTTCGTAAACCTGCCATTCTTTTGAAGTTTCTGGCAACACGGGCACCCGGTAGAAATGGAAATGAAAATCTCTTGGCCCAATTTGGATGCGGGCTTTGTCCGGTTCTCTGTGGATTACCCAAAGGCAAACACAGCCGCCACAATAACTGACTGGCCCCGCATTAATTCATATAATTAAAGCGAACCAATTATAATTGTTGCGAGTCCTGGCGGCGGTGGAGCTGTTGCTTCCAGTCTCCTTGGCTGCTTCCTTTTGCCGCCACCTGTCAGCAAATCTGGGGACGAGGACAGGCCGCTTCCTGTTTCTCAATGCCTCCACAGCTACCGTCGCCTTCGCCTCGGGTGAGGCACACGCAGCCGCTGGGAAAAGCTCGCGCGAGCAGGTAATTAATTATGTCAGCTGCAATGACGGCGCTGAAAATATCCGGCCAGGTAAGCCCAGACCCGGACGCCAGTCCCCCCGGTTCCTTCGGCGAAAAAAATGGAGCCGGGCCAGGGTCGTTGGGCCAGCGGAAACGGAAATAAGCACAAACAGTTGGCGACGGCGACGGCAAGCGAAACAAACAAGTCGCTCTCCTCGCAGTTGGGCCAAAATGATTTATTAGAAACGACATTTCAATTTTTCATGGCCAAGAATGGAAAAAGAAACGCGTAGAAATAAATATAAATTTGCCTGTTGACAAAAATGTAACAATTTCACATGCAACTAAATGCGTATTTCCGGCCGGAAACGAACAACAACGTTTATGCGTAGCGGAGGAGGTGGATGTAGGGATGGCACTTCCGCCTTGCCGCCATTTTGCTGTTTGATCGAGCCCGTGTCGTCTCCGACTAGAAGGTGGCAGGCCCATCGGGCTCAAGCAGCGCTCCAAAAGGGTCCTTCTAGCAAAAAGGAGACGCGCAAAAGGACAACGAGGCACACACACACGCAGCCCGCAGCCCGCAAGGAAACAATAAATTTGCAGCAATGCGAAACGGAAATGTTTGCAACGGAAATAGAGGAAACGCAGCGGAGTGAAGTGCGCTGCAGTCGCAGTTGTCCTCTGCAATTGTCGCACGGCGAACGGGCAAACAAACAAAGTAATTGGTGCACACAAATTGCCCCGCCAAAAGGAGTGAGAGGAAGATGAAGATGGCAGCAAAAAAAAAAAAAAGGGAACCGACTACGAACCGGAGAATGGCCACTCCAAAGGAAAGCACAAGTAATGGCCAGTAGATTTTATTATGACCATGACGCAGCCGCCCTGCTCGCCCCGTCCTTTCACCGGGCCATAAATTATGCATATTTAGCAGAGTGAAATTGAAAACTAATTAATTACACTTGCAGCCCCGGGCAGCAGCTAAGTGAGGTGGACCCCGTTTGCTGGAGAAAAATGTTGTTCAACTTTTTAATTGCCAGCATCAAGTGTTTTTCAAATTGCTCTTGGCTGTAATTATGGTCGAAAAGTGGCTGAAACGTGAGACATTCTGCGCTGGGCAAGGGTCGTCGGCATTGCCAGGCTAATGGCAGTCAAACTGGCCCTGGCCATGGCACTAGGGAAGTAAAAGCTGTGAGGGGAAACTTCAAACACTTGTTGGTTGCTGCGGCAGCTCATAGCCCTTAACGTGTTGCCCACTTAGAGGCGTGGCTAGAGGACACAGTAAATATTAAAAATAAAGAAATGTGGGTTGTTTTTAAGAGATATTTGTAGAGGTTACCTCATAAAATATTTTTTATATATTTACAATTTTTAATAATATAAAATCTAAATGTAAATCTTTGACTTTTTGTGGTAAATACAATTTCGTAGATTTTTTTTCACTGCATCCCTTTCACCTTTCACCTTTTCCCGACTCCCAGTTACGGAGCTTGCTTAATGAATTAATGTAAGACGGATACAGATGCTCTTCTGGCTCCAGTCAAACGAAAGGAATCCTCTTAAGAATCCCCATCTAGCCGACTTCCCACACCTGCTGGATCCCACCGAAAAACGCCGCTGGCTGACTGAGCTAAACGGGCTAATTCAACGCTTTAAATTCAAAGTGTCAATCAAAGCAGGTATTGATTCTCGTTTTCCCCAAAACGACTCAAGGCTGGAAAGGGATGGGACACCACTCCCAACCAGTCGGCAGGAGTCACGTACTCTCCGGCTGCCAAAGGGCAACCGGAGCCATTTTCCATCACCTGTCTGGCTGGCTGCGATCCCATTCGATACCGAAACCGTGGGCATAACACAATTTTCCATGGCCAGCGCTAAGCCCTCTGGCTCCGAAATGCTTATCCAAAGGGTTGCCGACTCCTCCAGGTCCATGTATATATATTTCACAGGAGTTTTATTAGTTGGCCAGGTCGCAACCCTTTTCAAAAACATGATACTAATAAAAATCCATGTTAATGTTGCATGAATACCAAATAAATTGAGGCAGCCAACACGTACGCCGGGACTTGGTGCCTTCTCCAGCTCCATTTATTGATTGAACATAAAATTGGGCAATTTCATTGACGTAACAATTTTTTATGCCTAAACAGGCGGCCGGGGAGCAGTTGCTAAAATTGGCCAAGATGTCCGGGGGCAATCGTTTGTTGTCTTGTGTAAATTATTTATATCCCGTGCAAGTGACAAATGAATGCCTTGTCCAAGTCGCTTTCCACCGCTTAAGCAACTGTCACCGGGCTTATCGATTTCTGGTCCTGCTTCCGTTTCCGGTGTGACTTGAGCACAGGGAAAAAAAGAGGGGAGTTTAAGTGGGATTTAGTGAAATTATGCTCATAAAATTATTTTTATAATTTTTTATTTAATGAACTATGTTTATAGAAACTTGATTAAATATTTCTACCCTTGCAGGATATTATTATTTTCATGTTTTATTTATATTTTTCTTTAACTTCCTTTTTTTCCTGTGCAGTAAAATCACTCTACGCCTGCTAGAAGGCAAAATGCATTGCAAAATCAAGCCGAGTGGCAGCTGCTGTGGTTGCAACATCGCTGCCAGCATCAACTGCCGTCACTACCCCTTAGCCAGGATGGCCCCCAAAGCTCGTTGACGCCGTCTGATGCTCCTCATTTCGAGCCGCATTATTAATGCCAGCCAGCAAGTGTGGGACTGGCGTTTGTTTGACTAGAGATTTTTAGCGCGAATCAATCAAATCACATGACTGCTTGACTAACAGCCAGTGATTTGATTGATGAACTGCGTCAGCGACAGCGCGACGAGTGGGGATCCTGCAGGTCCTTGCCTCGATTGCTACTCCGGATGACACGCACCGAACAAACAGAGACAGAGCAGAGTAGAGCGAAGGGATTGGGACTGGGACTGGGACTGGGATTGGGACTGCCATTGGCACTGCGGTTAACTGGCAGAGTCGCAGGATTAGCTTCGTGGCGCAAGGAGGAGCGTATTATTGATTAGTGGCTCGTGTCCTGATGGGGCATTATAGATGCGGCATTAGATGCTTAATCAAAATCCGTGACATCGAACGGGGAGAAGGCGTGCTGAACGGCTAATGAATATTTAATTTCTCGCTGAACTCGGGATTATTTAAACGAGGCGAAGGCTATCCTCCTCCCAGGAGCCTTCAAGTTCCCAGAGCCGAGTGTTTGCATATTTCCGGAGCAATTCCTTGGGTTGCCATGTGTGCTGTAGTTTTGTGTGTCGTAATAAAATATTTTATTACTTTTTAAGTGTATTTGGTACTCGTAAAGTTTTGTTGCCTTTGCCTTCTTATGGCTTTTTTCTACTTTTTGCGGAATGTGGCATGCAATGTCACATGTGACTGAACGACTTGGCTCCGTTCTTGGGCATTTGGCATGCAAATTCCAAGCTGACTGCGAGTCAAGTTAGTGAAAGTCGGAAAATGTCAACGCCGAATTTGAGTCCTGAAAATCTGGAACTGTCCCTGTAATCTGACTTCTGATGAACTTAACACGATTTCTACGAAAAGTAACCTCATTTGGCACTCTCTCTCTCTGGCTCTCTGCTTCTTCGCTTTTCTGTTGCTCTCATTAGAGTCCTTCCATGTTAGGGCATTTACCTCAGTCATACGAGCTCGTTATTTGACTGCATTCTCGTCCTTCTGGCCTCCTGGCCACATACTCAACATCTCCTTTATGTAAATGTGCGAAAATTTCATCACACACACATACAGAGGCACATCAAATGAAATTGTATTCCTGCGGAAAAGTGGGTTCGCAAAATGTCTTTCTCTCCCACCGGTGGCGGCAGCTGGCATCCGTGTCCATGGCAGGACTCCAGGACTCGGGGACGTTGCTCCTTCTGCTTCGCTTGCCGCTGCGGCTCATCATCATCAACGGTCGAGGCTTCGGCAGAGACGGTGGCAACGTCGACGTCGTTCCCATTTCATCATTGTCATAACTTTGTGTCACAATTTCGTCCTCGTCCTGCTCCTCCAGTCGCTGGGTCCCATGTGTCCACAATTTTTCGACTAGAATGTGGCCATTTTTTTCTTAGCTTTGCAAAGCTTCTGAAGAAGCACTCTAAAAAATATTTAAATAAAGATGAAGGACTATTTTTGACTATTATTTACTAAGAAAACAAATAAAATGTATTGAGGAATTTAGGTAAATTAGGATTTCAAGTTAAGTTTATAAATAAATTGAGGAAATTTTTCCCAGTGTCACTGCAAGGAATTTCGATTTGTTTTGAGTCTCAGTTGCAGCTAAACCATTTCGGAGACTATTTGCTTTATTTTGGAAATTCTTTCTTTATTGTTTGCACACTTCTGCCGATCGGCCTGCGGGCGGCATTTTGCACCAACTGCGACTGACACCAGCAAAGAATCGAAAAAAATACAAATACAAAACGCAAACGGTTCGGAGTAAGCGATGGCAGCTCTTTGGGGCATATTTACACTTCACTCTCGCCGGGCAGTAAAAAATATTTCACATCCCCAACAAATAAACCATTTCCGAAGCGAAGGCCTTCATTCCTAGCTGAACAGCACATATAGTACGTACCCGAGCTAGGGCAATTTATTATGTCATCAAGTGGCATACTATATGCTCCTGCCAAATACGCTTAGGAAGCCATATGTCTCCGAGTCGGATTTCAGCTGCGCCTGCCATTTTGCAAGCAAAATGCAAAATGTCTTCTCGAGAGTCTTTGGAAAACTTTGCTGGAAGCGGGACCACATTGTATAATGCGATGATTGAAAAATTTGAAAGTAAACTGTGCATCCCGAATGCAAGCTCCGCAGAATGGCCAAGTTAACGCTCCGAACGGACTGACAAACTGCTTTAAGTGGCCAAACTTTTGCCGGCTAAAAAATGCCGAGCGGAGAACACAAGTTGAAGTAACTTTTACATTGTAAGTCCGTAAGGCAGGTGCCCCGGGAGAGCCACAAGCAGAGGCGAGAATAAATGTTAACAAGATGACGACGACGACGATGAGGAGCAAAAAAGGGGGCCTGCAACTGCAAATGGCTCTTTGTTTTCTCCTTGAATGGAAAAAATTAACTGAACACAGACTGGAGTGGAGTGGCCAAAAAAACTACATTTCCAGGACACATTTGCATTTGCCACACCGAAAGAAATGAAGTCTGATAAGAATTAGCATAAATTTATACTTGTGGCAGCACAATAGTTGCCAGAGTTGTTTAAGATATAGAAGCCCATAATAAATGAGGCAAAAAGATAAATGTAAACGTGTTACCTACTCTTCCCTTTAATAGATCCTGTTTTAAATCACCTCAAACCTAATAAACAAATTACTTAACATGTATATTTTTCCCTGTGCCATCAATAAGGCAAAGTTGGCCTGCGCATATTACGCGCAAATGAAACGCCCGGCCAGTCAATGGCTTTGAAGGTTGTCTCCCGCGCCATTTGGCCCCCCATTCAGACCACCGTCACTGTCATTTGGCCAAGTTGTTGGCGCATAAACTTTTGCTGCAACATTTGCCTTCCCATTGTTTCCACGGCGGCGGCTCCCTGGCAGGATCTATTGGGTGAGGCTGGAGGGGGAATGGCCAAATTAAAGTGCATTGTATGCTAAAAGTTTTCTGCCAGCAAACCGGAACAATGAAAAGTTCATGAAAATTTTTGCTTCAACGCATAAACAATAAACATAAAACTTTTAACCATTAAAAACGCGGCCCCTTGCCCAAGTGACAGTTGGTCTGCCTTTGGCTTAAGGGAAGGGGGATTTTGGTGGAAGAGGAGCTGGGGTCAGGGAGCCAGGGAGCCAGGGAAAAAACGGTGGCCTCGAGAGCCAAGCTCTCAAAAGTTTCTGTTGCTCTAATGACAAAAATCGGCGTGAATTTGATGTTTGGCCAAAAAGTTTCGTCTCCCCCAGAGTTTTTGTTTCATCTTAGCGAGGGCGAGTGAAATTTAGATCTTAAAAATTGCAGCAGATTGTCCTTGGGAAATGTTTTGAAAATTACTTGAGATGCCTCATTAAGGAACGAAAGGGGGAAAGCATTAAGATACTTTATGTTTTAGTTAACTCAAGGGGAGAGTGGCTTAATATATGGAAAAGTGGGATGTAAATATTAAAAATATTAAATTGTGAATAAGAAATGTTAGACTAGAAAATATTATAATATTTTCAGATTAACTAAGGCATTAATTATCTGAAAAGCTCGACACCTTTTGGTAGAAGTAATTTAATTATTTACTACCCAACTGATTTCTTAACTTTAAAATGTTATTATTAACTTATAATATTACAGTTAATACTTTAGTACAAATGAAGAATAATTTAAGGCTTTTCATAACTCGTAAAATTTGTATATTTCACTGCTTTGCCTTGTCTCCAATTATTGGCTCGTAATTTAATCCATAATTGCCTGAAAATAATAAATGCTTCATGAAAGCTGAGCCCACCACAGGCTGATTTTACAATAATTCTCCTACAATAAACAAAACATTCGCTCGCAAGGACTTTAACTCTCATTGAGTTGCGCAAGCGTCGCCTTCTCTTATACCAGCAGAGAGCAGGAGATGCTGAGAGGGTTTTCCTGCGAGAAAATGAGAAACTCAGAGAGCCACAGATTTTCTCACTTGTGAGTATTATTCAGTTTGTGTTTACATTGTACACACAACAAGCGACGACAAAGCCGATTTACACTTACCAGACACTTGGCACTCGGCTCTCTTCCGCATCCTGCTCCTCCGTCGTCGGGGTCCTGCTCCTGCTCCCCCTGGGAGACGACTGCCAGCTGATGAGGTCTGGCGGAGAGGCAGGATGTAGGGGATATACTTGCAGCGTCATACGGATTTTATGCATGGAGTCATAAAATTGTCGAGTAATTCAGCAGCAGGCATGGCACAGCCTGGGCCGGGCTATTTAAATTTGAAATAACAATTTCGAGGGAAAGTTACCCGGCAGCCCAGGGACCGTGGAGCGAGGAGACCGAGGAGTCGAGCAGCAAGGACCAAGGAGCACAGACCAGAGGCCGGAGCACGAAGAGCTCTTAAATTTGCCCACAATGAAGCGAACTTTTCATCTGACTCAAAACATTTGTAACATGCCAGGGGAAAAAATATTTATTTCAGCTCGTATGTCATGCGAGCCGGGCAAGGGGCCACTCGCGGGGGCGTGGCATTAAAACTTTGCGCCATTTTTCAAATTTGTCGCGGTTGCCCCAGCAGAGGAATCAACTTGATAATATCACCCACCCGCCGTCCTTCGCTCCAAGTTAATGCCTTATGACCATGCCTGCGTCTACTCTGACCCGACGACCTGCCGCGAAGGTGCCAGCTCTCTGGCCACGTTAAGAAATGATTAATGATTATTCCGGCCAACTGCGTGCGTCTGCGGCTCTGACCCGCCGTACTTCGTACTCCATTCCCTGCCTGAAAATATGTTAACGCTTTTTAAATCATCTTGTCCCAAGTTTGAGTGTGTGTTTCAGTTGTTATAAAACCTTAATGGCTTTGGAGTAGTCGCTGGAATTTAGAGGAGATTTTTGGGCGAGCAATTTATGGGGCCACAGCCAGTTGAGATTGTCATAATAATAAAACACTTTTTTTATGGGAAAGACCACAATATTGTTAGGTAAGGCGAAGATAAACTATGTGTTCCTTAAATATTTTTATAGAGATTTTTTAATGGGAAAACCTAAGCTGAAATAATTCTTTTTGAAAATCTTTTGAAGTCCTACAAAACTTTTTTCAAGTTTCTTAGCTGACTGCTAGTCAACATCTGTACAAATCCACCTTTACTGGAGGTCACAGACACGGGTGGCCAGGGACTGCATTAAAAGCAATCAGGAAACAAGCTACATCCTAGAGAGGGAGACCGAGATGAAGATGCAGATGGAAAGGGATATCTTTTCGGGCTGGAGCCCAGTTTATAAGTTTCTCCAACAACAAATACCCCAAGCGAAATTGAAAATGAATATAGTTTTCGGTTCTTTGCCTCAGTTGCAGCTTAAACGTCTTCGAATAACAAGGCAATGCCCGCCCCATGATTCCCAGAACCAGCACTAGCTACCAATCCCAATCCCAAGCCCGAACACCTCCCTCTGCCTGGGCAAAGCGCATTAAAGCAAAGTATTTTTGCCAGGATTTTGTAGCTCTTGCTTCTGGGTACACTTAAGCCTTGGCTGGGTATCAACAAACAGTACTTACCAAATCGTTTTCAGCAGCGTTGCCAAAAAAGCCAGACACAGTCGGAGACCGGAGACCAGAGACCAGAGACCGGAGACCGAAGGCCAGAGGAGCCGCATACAGGCGCCCGGTGTGTGAGGACGGGGGGAAGTTCCGAGTTTATAAATTGCATATCGAATTTAGTAATTTTCTGCATTGTGAGAATATCGTGCGTTGCCGGAGGCCACAGCACATGCTTTGGCCTGGCGTGGTCTGCTGTTGGAGTTGCTTCTGGTGAGTCATGGCTTGGTTGAGTTACACGGGGAAAAATTTAAATTGAAGGGTTTCCTGAACTAAATGTTTACCTTTAAGAAGAGTAAGTTTGAATTTAAGCCTCTAAAAATATTTAAAGAAATTCCTATCCTTGGAGATCTTTAGCTTATTTTAATTTTAATAAATTTCCCTAATATACTCTTCTGCTTTTGAATACAATTTCCACAAAGTCTAGCCGGTATTTTTCCCCGTGTACTGACTACGTTTGCTGTACTGGCCGCTAATCATGCGATCGTCGGTGCATTGTTGGCTCCTGCATTATTCCCTGGCCGGGCACTTGCTGACAGGTTCTGTGCGCTTCCTTGCCCCAGGACTGCCCCTCGCTCCTGCTGCCTCCTTCATGCTGCACATTTTTCATTTTCATTTAATATTTATGATTTATTTATGTGCGGATGCTTGCTGGCTGTTCTCATATCGTACCAGAATTTATGCTTTCCGCTTTGGCCGAGGCTTCTGGGTCAATATGCCCACTGCTGGCTCCTGCCGCCCTCTCGGGCGCCTCCTAATTTTTGTAAGCCCAACCTGAGGCAGACAACAATTTCATGCGCCGCTGGAGAGTGACTCCTCCGGTTGCTGGCGGAAGGAGCTGTAATAATAACCATAACAGGAGCAGTCAAAGTCACAGTCACAGTTCCATACACAGGGCTTATTATGCAAATGCCTCACAAAACTTGACCACAATTGCGTTCTCGTTCCAGGGCCATAGCCATAACAATATCTCCTTTTCTTCTGCACGTTTTTTTCCCCCTGTTTTTGTTGTGGCAGCAACCATTTCTCGTTTTCCACTGGCTGCGCACGGGCACAACAACAGGAATGCAACTTTTTCAATTAGCCAAGCGGGCAGCATTAGTCTTATCATAGCCCAATCCCCCAATGCTCCTCCCAGCTCCTCCCTGGTTTAGCTCCAGATCAGCTCTGGCGCAGGACGGACGATTGCCCGGGGAGTTGGCCCAGTCCGGAGAACCGGAGAGCGGTAGTCCGGTACGGGCAAACTTTTTAAACACGCCAGCTGACAGCTCAGCGCCACGGGGGCCATTTGCCGTTGAAAGCGGCCAAAATGTTGCTTACACTTGCTGCTGCTGCTGCTGCTTACCTGCCCGGCCATAATCGATATTTATTTATTTGGCTATTAAAACAATAACGCAAACAAAAGTTTTCACGGCCCGGTGGAGTTTGGTAGCTGTAAGGGCCGGCTGGCCAAAGGCTGTTTGTTATTCATAAATATCATTATGTTTATTAAAAACAGGTGTCGGAAAATGTGTTGATTTTCCGTTTTTGCTTTTGCTAATAGGAATCATGAAGTGAGTGGAGGTATTAAGGGTATTTAAATATAATTTATAAACATAAAACAAAGTTTATATGGGCTTAAATTTTGTTTAAATTTAATTGAAATAGATTTAAGCTTGATTATATATTTAATTAAGTTTTCATTTGAATAAAACATTGTATATATAATGAAATATATAATAGGTATATAACATAATATATTCCATAAAGGTTGAAAGTAATAAGTGAATTAAGAATATACTTTTTAAGGAACCTTTTAAACCTTTTATCACCCTTTTCATAATCGATACAATATCGATATTAGAGAGAATTTTCCACTAGATTCCTTGAACCTAAACTTAAGTTTGACATCACTAAACTTTCTTACATCCTTCTCAGTTAAATCCTAAAAAAATACACCCAGTAATCCGCATGAAAAGTCAGTACTTTTGATTACAGTCTAGCATGTGTTCAAATACCACAGCATTTAAATCGTTGTGTTTGTTTGTAGTAGCTGCACTCGAGATCAGACCGGATTTTATACTCAATGTTCGATTCTTCTTCGCCATTCTGTCGTTGCCAATCAACCGATTGAGCTGCACACAATCCGAGTATAAATAAAACATGAGGCTTATGGCCTGAAAATTACTCAACAGCGCCGCTGAACGTAATAGAAAATTGAAGCTCATCTAATATTTAGGTTTGCCGAACTCGCCGGAGCAGACCGCTCGCGCCTGACCGCTGACCGCTGTCAGCCACAAGCCAGCGAAACATTAACGGAATTGTTCAGAGGCGGAATGGGAAAAAACAACGGAAATATTTTGCAGCCTCATCCACACGGATGAGGGTCAGGAGGAGCGGCCGGATAAGGGACAACGACGAGGACGACGACGACGACGTCCTAGACTGTGGCGCAAAGCAAAAGGAAAATTCCAATAAATTCAATGCGACACAGCAGACACTTGAGAGGACTTTAGGGCATGTCACAGCAGCAGAAGGAGCACAAGGAGCAGGAACAGAGGCAGAACCAGCAGCCAGACTGGCAATGGGGCGGGGAATCTGGGGCTGTTTGTCTCTGTCGGATGTCGTTGGGTCGGTCGGTGTGTGTGTAGCTCTCTTTCTCTCTGAATGTGTGGCAAAGTTCAGACCTTTGACATTTCTGTTTCGGCATGCATTACTCATACGCAACGTAGTCCGGGTCCAATATGAACTCAACTCCCCCGGCAGCAGGAAAGTTTTCTAATGCCGGTACAGAAGCCCGGGCATAGTATTTAGAAATTTAATCAAAATCTCGGCTAATAGTTTTGGCCCGGACATAAATAATACTGTCGCGCTGCCAAGCCGTCGGTTTGAGAATATATAACCCGACGTTCGGGGGAGCCCGAGGAGCATGTGTCACAATTTATATGCAAACTTATCAACGTCGCTGTCGCTGTCGCTGTCGCTTCTCCTGTGTCTCCAAAGCATCGTTTGCATGCATATAGTACGAGCAGGCCAGGAGGAGGGCCAAGGAGCGGTTAATTCCCAGGACTACACATATGCACGGGAAACTGGAGAGAAGTCTGGACCGGGATCAGGCGATGTCATCGTCTGCCGGTTGGCAACATAAGTTTCGGGATTCTTATTTGGCGTCTGGCAGAAAATATGGCTCACAGGCTAACGCATGACAAACGCAGCTGTTTGTCAGGCCGCCCGAATGGGTATGGATTTTCTTTTAGGGAAAACTTGGGCAGGGCAGAAAAAGGGGTAATGCTTTTTTAAAGTTGGCCACCAATTTTGAAAGGAAAATAAAATAAAATTGCAATTATTGCTAACGCCTTGCTGGGCGTTTTTGTTTTGTTTCTCGCTTTCGTTGTTTTTGCTTCAATTTCCCTTCCTTTCCTTTTAGTGCAGAGCCCAACAAAGTTTTGCACATTAAGAAACTTTTAAAGCCCTTTTGCCTTGCTGCTTTCGCTTGTTTGCTACTTGTTGTATTTGCCTTTCCCGGCCATTGTTGTTGTTAATGCTGTTAACTTGAAGTTAACCCCAAAATACTACTTTGTACAATTTGCTTCTGGGCTCCCAGCGCCCAGCTCCCAGCTCCTGGCGTAAGCAAAGCAGCTGGAAGTGCCGGCAACTTGGGGTGGCTGAAGTGTTTAAATTTAAGTGCGGTAATTATTAAAACATTTGTAAAAACGTTACGAGCTACATAGCAAACAGGCCCTGGGAGCAAGGAGGAAAATCTTTTGAGCGCCGCCTGTCCGTCCAAATTAACCGCAGTGCTTGAAAATTTCCGCTTCCTGTCTCGGAGTGGCCTTCACATTCCCTTTAAATTTTAATGCCCGTTTGAACGCAGAATTTCACCTGGCTATTAATTATTTAAATTCGCCCGAAAATGCTTTTATCATCGGTGCCCGTTTTTGGATGACAGGCGGCAGCTGGTCTCGGCCAACACACCCCGCAACGCATTTGGCCTGAAGGCCTCATCAAGGCGCGAACATCATGCATGCAAATGAGCCACCGACTGGCAGCCATTTTTGCGGCATACAAAACTATTTTGCATTTCAAATGCACGCAGCCCCAGCCATCACGCATACGCAACGTGGGCCGCGGAATGGGTTCGGAGTCGGGCTTGCCGGCTGGTCGGGGGGCGCGTTGTTTTTGGCCTCCAGTCATCCAGACATGTTTGCCTCGATGTCTCTGGTGAAATTGAAAATAAATAATGTAAAATCGGGGCAGCAGCGGCAGCGGCAGCAAAGCTAAGCTGGCATTTTGCATATGCTTAGTTGCTTAGTTGTCTAATGAAGCACACGTTGGGGCGCCGCTTTCCTCAAAGGAGCTGAGCATCAAATTAAGGACCTAACCAGGCGTAACGAGACCCCGGGAGCGGGCTCCAAACAATGGCACAAAAAGGTTCAAATCTGTAATTTTAATACTTGAGAGAAAAGAAAAAGGATGAGATTTTATTACAGCCAACGCATTCGCATTCGAATTCGTGTGCCCATTAACATTAACATACAAATGAGAAGCAGCCGTATCCTCTTTCATCTTCACACACTCACACACTCACACACACACAGGACTCACACCAGTGTGTTTGGCATTTAAACAAGGATTTGCACAATGGAAAATTGCTTTTAATGTTACGCTTTTCGCCTCACCGGGCTTGTCTTAGGCTGGCAACAGGATGTAAGGGACACCTCTCCTTGGAGAGATCCTTTCGCCCAAGTAAGACTTGGTTTGCTTTAAATAGGATTTGCAGGGCAACACGAAACGAGGCTTCGTTTAAAATCAAGCTGCAAATCTATTTAATTGAAGCGGAGTGGCCCCCTCGCACATTTCTCAGTCATTATGGATGGCTGAAGTGACGGCAACAGTGGCTTAAATGGTGCAGTAATTGCCACAAAGCCCACACACACTCACTGGCACACTCGGTCACTCAATCACACACTCGCCCATTGATGGCGATCATTCTTGTGTGATTATGGGAGTTGGACAATCGATAAGCGCTTGACGGGCGCGCTCAGCGCACACACAAGCACTCCTAATTAGAGCTCTCATTCCTGTTGTCCTGGCAGCTGACAGGCACAGGACATAACACACACCCGCACACCCATGCACACCCTCAAACTAAACTGCGACAAGTGTTTTCGGGCTTAATAAATGTGTTCGGTTTGTTGCTAATGAAAATTATAGAACCGATTACGATATTTACCCACCCACCCAGGGAGACAGAGACCATGAATTAAGCAATATACGCCGGCGGGCCTTTATTGTTATTTATCCAGCTTTATGGATTTGAGAACAAAAGCTCTTCGGAATCGTACCGAAATTCGTTTAAATTTTCCATCAATTAAACGGCTTGTTTCCATTGCATTAAGCCCGGTACACGGTCTGTTTTTAAGAGCATTTAAACGCACGTCGCATTATATAAAGTGGCTGGTTAAAAATTCCGTCGCGCCTATTATGAGGTCCTTTGGCTGGACAGCGGCTTAATGTCGCCATTCGGGGGACAATGTGATGTGATGGCGGCTTAATGAGTTAACCTATAAATTTTAATTTATGGCCCCCGTGGAGCGACTTTCCCACACGAACTATTTCTTTGAGTGTCTGTCACGCCGGTGGAGATTTATTCATTAAAAATTGCATTTCAATTTGCTGTCTCGTCGCCGTATGGTGCCAGGATTGCAGATTAAAGATTGAAGTTCAGGTAATATTTAAAATATTGATTTATATGAAAAGATTAAGCATTTCAGTCAACTTACAGATACTGAAGTTTATTAACAAACTTGTAAGTATTTATTATTTATAATTTAAAGCTCACAAATCTATAGTTTAAGCTATAAAAAACAGTTAATATACATATTATCATAAATTAATCAGTGATAGATGCATTCAAGAGATTATAAGGAACCTCATTCATTCATTCATTTGTTTTAAAATTTAAATTCCACAAAAACAGTATAATCTTTTACAATATCAAAGTTACTATCAAAAAGGTTTGAAAACATATATTCCGTATGCTTACTATATCCACCTAACTCCCAGTTAACAATTCAGAAGTTAAGTATGCGCAGTGTTGGCCGCAAAATCAATTAAGTTTGCGTTTGTGTTTTTGTCTGTGTGTAGGACGGAAGTTTTTGCCTGCGGTCATTGTTCTGTTTTTGTCTGCAGAAAAATGCATCAAATATTTGGCGCATTTAGGTTTTTATGAGCGGACATAAATCTGAAATTTCCGACCGTTTACACGATGTAAATTAGTTTTTAATAACGAAAATATATCACGGCTCAAATTTATTGCGGCCGAGCGCATGGCAGCCATTGCTGCAACGCATTCGCCTTGCCATTAAATTTGTTGGTCGTTCTTTCCCACGGTCACGCTTTGCTTTGTTATGAATAAAAATTTACCCGAAAAAAGCAAACTTTAGTTCCAAATTGAAAAAGTTCCATAAATATAGAAATACACATACACAGCTACAGAAAAAAAATGGAGGCGAGAGTGGCGGGTAAAAAAGTTCCAGTTCGTTGCTGTCTTTTTTCCCATTTCATATTTTGTTTTTTTTTGGCGAGCAGGCTTAAACTCAATTGTGTGCCTGTGTGTGTGTCTGTGTGTGTGAGGGGTGTGCGACTGGCAAAAATGTGCGGCGGCGGCGGCGGCATAAAGTTTGCTACTTTGTGAAAATTTCATGTCTGCGGCACTCGATAGTGGCCACAGAAATATATAGCCATGGCAAGTGCTATGTCTGGATCGTGCTTTAACTGTTGCCAACTTATTTAGAGTTTGCTGCCGCTGCCAAAGTTTATTTTTCCGGCTTCTCAATTTTCCCATTTTTCCCCATTTTCTGTATTCTCATATTTTCTTTTTTAATTCCGAGTAGGTTTGATGAGACTGTGATTGCTGCTGGGGAAGTTGCTGGGGAAGTTGGTAATGAAAGGTTTAGCCGTTTATTTGTGCAAGTGCATTCAAGTTGCGAGGGGAGAAAGCATAAACCGGGTTTTATTCCATACTTTGAATGGCAAGGCTGCCTCGTTGAATCAATCATTTCGCTCAGAACCCAACTTTTCTTGCTAATTGAACCCGACGTTTGTCCAAGAGCCAACTTCTGGCTGATTAATATTGACAAGTTCCATTTGATTGAGCCCAGGCAAACATTGAAAATGCATTAGGACAGCTGATTAGGCACAAAGTTAACCGCAGTGATTAATTACTTGTTTTCGTGGATTAAATTTGTCAAGTTCGGGTATACTTAAGGCATTAAGTGATTATGATTGTTGTGATTATTATTGATTCTTAAATCAAATTCCCTTCCTAGGTACTCTGGTTTTTTTTAATAAATTAAATAATTAAAGGCTTCATGCAGCTCTAAACGCCGTAATAAAATTCTAACGCTTACAAAAACACTCGTACTGATATGTTCCAGGGTCGTCCGCAGCGTAATCGAATTATCCTGGCGTATCCTGTTGCACAGTGGCCATTGCGAAAGGAAGTCGCTGGCAGCCCGGACACTCGGTGTTTGCCCTGGCCTGTACAGTGAGCTCTGCAGGAACAAATATCGCGGCTGGGAATTTAATTACAAGCGACTCCCGCTCCCGCTGCCGCACACACACTGCACACCCTACACACACTCCCCTCATATGTATGTGCAATCGCACTTAGCCTTTTATGTGCGGGTTTGCGGTTACGCTTTGGACCAAATGGGATATTCCTCAGTATTCCGAGCGCTTTTTTCGCACTCGTTTTTTGGTTCATTTTAGTTAAACAAAGAATTTAATTAAAAGCGAAAACGAAACGAAATTTTATATTTTCAGCTTGCGCGCTGATACAAAAAGCTCTCTTAATTAAAACTTTTGTCACTTTTTGCCGCTGAATGTGAACAGATTAAATATTAACTTTCTGCCATAATAAGAGCGAGGGAGATATCTGGCACTAAGCTGCAGCTTTGCCACAGCTTGTCGGTGCAGAAATCAAAAATGTCAACACAATTCCATCGTCTCCTCGTTGGGTTAATGCAGTGAGTTAATACAGCCTAACCTCCCCGAGGGCCCCGGGGTAATGCAATTTACTCAAATATCTTTTATTCATATTTAATCCACTTTGCGGCAATGCCATTCGGGCCCGGGGACCGACCCAACAAACCATCTGCTGTGTCACTCAGCCACCCGATGTCCTTATCGTTTTCGCCACCTGCTAGCAAGGCTTCCAAGGAGCCGAGTCATCCAAGACATCCTGCCATCCCGGCTCGCCAGTCTGACTGCCTGCCTGCTGCCTGCCGCTGACATCTGCAACTCCGTGTAATTGGCATTCGAGTCAAGTGCAATTTTGCCGGCAACTTGGCGCTCTCTCCAGCGCCCATCCTCCGTCCCCTGGGCCAGGCCGAGACGCTGCAAGTGGAAGTCGTCGGCTACAGTTTATTGCGGTAATGGTAATGCAACAGGACCACCGCCAGCCAGCTCTAGTCACCTCGTTAAAGGTAATTTTGCACAAATAATGCTCATGACTCCATCTCGTCCTGCGCTGCGTTTCCGTTTCCGTTTCTGCCTTTTCCGCCGCCGACTGCCCGCTGGCTAAGCCCTGAGCTTGCACTTTCGAACCCTGACCTCCGATCCTCCTTGATTCTCATTGTCGTTAGCAGGTTATCCCGCTTTTGGCCACCTTCCAGCTGTAATGCAACTCGCAGGCCATTGATTTTGCAATCAATGTTGTTATTCGCCGGCTTTCCTTATCAGCGAAAGCAACTGGCTTGCAGGCTCACTCTGAGGCTCGGCTAATTTGCATAAGTGCCGGGGCTTACTCAGCAAAGTTGTCATCTTTTGTTCGGGCTCGTAATTCAATTACTTAGCCATTTGTCTCTGGCCAAGCCAGTCGCATAAATCATTACGAACCGCACAAATTTATGGCCTTCTCCCTTAGCTCCTGCCCTCGCAGTACCTCAGTTTTCCTCGCTGATTGTGTGACGTGTTTTTCATTACACAGCTGATTGCGTGTAAACAATAAATTCTGCAATTGAACATGCATAAGACTCGGTTCGTACGCCTTGGAAAAGGGACATAAATCTGGGCAAAGCTAATAAAAACGAATGAAATGTGGAGCTGGCTAAAAAGTTGATTTTGCAGTTTTGCACCTGGAAATGATGGAGAAAGGAAAAGCTACACGGAGAAATATAATAAGTTTATAGAGGAAGGGCAAGGAATTTTTGGTATCAATATTTGGGAGTTGGTACTTTCCTAATTTTCAGTACAGTATTAGGAACTTTCAGGAATTATTTTCATAAGTTCTTTGAACTTGAAAAGAAAACAAGTCTTATTATTTAAAACCTTCTAAAAAATATTGATTAAATATTAGTTTTTTAAGAAAATATTAGTTACTCCTTTTGTTATAAATTGAATTTAATAACTTTACGAATTTCTCCTAAAAAATGTATATTACTAATCCTTCTGTGTCGACATATTCCCGTGTCCTGGTTGCCCGTATTTTGTGTCTCTTTGGCGTTTATTAGCACTGGGCTCTTCTGGCGCTGGGAGCGTTCAGAACTTAAGCCGCTTACCATTGCCATGGCGTCACTAATCCCCCAAATTGACATGGTCATCATCGCAGTTACTTACCATCTAGATTGGCATGGCTAATGAGCCCGATTGCCCAACTGCCTCAACGGCTTGTGTGCGGCCGAATGTGTGCGCGCAAAGAAGAAAGGTTTATGTTTTTGTCTGCCGATATTATCCAGCAGCAAGGGTTTGCCTCCCAGCCCCACTCCCCTCCAATGCCAATATATAGTAGTTGAGCTGGCAAAATTGCTTTAATTGGGCTAACGAAATTCGCTGTTGCCACGCCTCGCCCGTCCCCTTGTACCGCGTTGCCGGGGAGAGCTTTGTTTGTTTGCGTTTGTCTGTCTGCCTGACTGCTTAGCTGGCTAACTGAATGGCTGCCTGGCTGACTGCCTGGCATTTGGGCCCTCCGCACATCTCCTTTCCGCTGCTGTT
This sequence comes from Drosophila ogumai, assembly GCA_018904815.1. Lineage (NCBI taxonomy): Eukaryota > Metazoa > Arthropoda > Insecta > Diptera > Drosophilidae > Drosophila > Drosophila ogumai. The sequence continues at coordinate 119,533 of JAEIIJ010012607.1, read as the reverse complement.
GCCGTTTTTGCACAACTTTAGCGGGAAGCGAGCTGGCGCTGACAGTCGGTAGGTGCTAATAATCGATATTATTTTGTTGTCTTTGACAACAAAAGTTTACAGGGCCTTTTTTATCGGTGCTTTTGGCTTAAAATTTAAACGGAAAATCGAGCAGCTGGTTGAAGGTTTAATGGGAATTAAATTTAAGCTTTGAAACTGAATATAGAAATGATAGAATTGAAGGTTAGATGTTTAAACTTTAAAGGAGAAAGACATCCATTTCCTTTTTTAAACATCAACATTATGATTACATATTTGATTAAAAAAAAAAGAAAAGATTGTATATAATTTCTTAAGATCTCTTCTTAACTTTAGTTTCCTTTTTTGTTTAAACAAAATCTTAACAGAAACTAATGATGTTTTAGAGCTTTAATAAAAGTAAAAGAAAACAATAATGATTCCAACTTTTTGCTTGAATTTTGTTTAGCCCTTTTGCTTTGTTTCCGGGGTATCTTTGCCATACTCCCCCATGTCCCTTTTTTGTCTTTACTTTTCCCCGTTCACTCAATTCTGGAATTGTGCGTACGCAGCCTTTTTCCTTTTTTTTTTTTTTTTGTCCGTTTGCCCCTTATGTCTTCTTTAATTGCTTTTGCGCACCAATAAAGCCTAACAAGCAGAGGTCATAAAAATACTTGTGCCCAAAACTCGACTTTATGTCCTGCCCACGCCCGAGCCGGCACTCCCAGTCCCAGTCGCAGTCCCAGTCGAGTCCTGGGGCATCAACTTCCTGCCCTGTTTGGCTGCACTGCTCTTTTTTGTCAGGCGCTTATCATATTCTGGCTTTTGCTTCCTGCGAACGTTATCCTGGCTGTGCCGTTGCGCTTCCTGTGTTTGTTGAAATCGGAGGAGGAGGAGGAGAAGCAGCCGGAGTACGTACCCTGCAGACTGCATATGTTGGCATTTATATCCATCTATATGGCTCTGGTATTTTAAATTTGACTTGGCCATTTTTTCCTTTTGGCCCTGGCTTTGGGCCTGGCTGAAAAACGCTTACTTAATGCCAGAAATTGCCTCTTTGGCAAAAAACCGTCATAACTTGTAGGAGTAACTGAGTTCCCTCAGATCTGGCTGGGGCTAAAACTGAGCTTTGGCCATGTTTATGATTCCCTGAGGCTGGGGCTTGAGTGCACTTTTTGGGCCGCCAACTGCAACTGGCCAAGTGGCGGCGGCAACATAAAATCCAAATTGAATTTTTGTCATTCCACTACGAGGGGCTTTCTTTCTTTATGTTTTTTTCTTGTTGTGTCCATGCTTGAACCATTTATGCAAACGCAGCTGCGGCGGCTCAGGCACGTCCTGCATAAAAAAGCCAGAACCAAGCACAGGATCAGAACCAGAACCAGGAACAGGAACAGGACCAGAAACCAAGGCCAGCACGTGTTAGTCTGGTCGAGGCATAAATCATGCAAGAAATGTACAGTCATGTTCATAAATGAATCACTAATTACAATATCAACACTGTAATGGGCACAGCAGGGATCCTGTGCAGCCTAGAATATGCTCTGAAGAAGAAAGGGAATCAAAGAAGCTTCTAAGAAACAGTAAGTCTGATTATAATTATATCAAGAAATATGGCTTCTGGAGGGTTTAAATTACTAGGAACAAGTCCTTCTGTTATGAAAGGTTTTCTTATATCCCTAGGAATCAAGATCTTACCTTTGCCTTATGTATTTTTCGAGGAAACAATAAGTACTGCTCCTGTCCACGAAGCTATTCCGCCAGCTTCTCCCTATTTATATAGGGAATGAGAAGCGCCTGTCGCCTTGGGTCATTGATGCTGGTTGCTACTCCTCGGCAGGTTCTCGGGTTTCTGCTATTTCAGCATTTGCTACCTTTTGGTGGAATTTCAGAAAAGCGCATTGTTGTCAGCGCGGAATGTCAACGCCATTGTCACAAGATCTGGCTAAAAACAACACGGGCAAACACACAAGTGAGAGGAGCAGCTAGAAAAGGATGCTGCTGGACGCGCACAAAAAGTAGTTTTTCATTTGCACCATTTGCCGCTGCCGGCGCAATTGCAGCAACAGCAACGGAAGCGGAAACGCGACGCCATTGTCCCAGGGACCTCCGCAGCCATCCGCTGCCAGCCATCCCTTTGCTGGCCGCCATCTCCGGCCGCTTTTGGCTGCTGTTATTGTCATTGGAGCAAAACATTTCCGTTGACATGAATTTCGCTTTAGCGCTTAGCGTATTTTTTTGCTCCAAGTCCTCACAGCTTATTTTTCCTAATTCCTATTCTCTTTGTGGCGGACAAAGCGGGTCAGGGCAATTATCAGACTGTTTATATTATTTAAAAATTCCGTTAAGGGATCTCGTTGTTGCATTTGGCTCAATTTCTGACTGTGTGGCCACATATTTAAAAATTAATTCGTCTAAATTGAAACAACATTGGCCAGATTCCAAGCAAAGCACACACACTCGCCCCCACAAACCTCTTTGGCTGATTGAAATGCAAAAACCCAATTTGTTGAAATTCGAATTGGCAAGCGAATGCAACAAATCAATCAGTTTCCATCAGGACTCGATCTGGTTGGGTGTGTGTGTTGTGTGTTTGTGTGTGTATAGTGCACACCTGGCCCTAGCCCGATGTCCATTCAACTAGGACACGTAATGTATCAATCTATTTTGTGGTTTATTCTATGGCCCAGACAGGACGCTCCTCCTGCGTGGCCACCATTTGTACTATATTGGCTCCTGCGAGTGGGGTTCGAATCGAATTAGCAATCTCCTCAGACACCGTGTACTACAAATGTGAAAAAGATTGAAATCATTTCGGCCAACCCAGCAGCAGATTAAATGGGGATTTTAAAGTCATTTTGGGGGAGTTATATTTTTAGTGGCGGTTACTCAGCTTTTTTTTGAGGAGGAAAATGTTAGGAAAATTTATGAACTAGGAAATATTTTATTAGGATTTTCTTAGGATATTAAATACACTTTAAATAGCCACAAACATCTCAAATTATTAGGTACAATATTTTATTTATTTACCTAAGTATAAAATATATCTGAAATCTTATCTTAATAAATTCAATTTATCTTCTTAAACATTTTCTTTAATTTTCCTTTCTTAGGATTCCTTTGATACTCTTATTTTAAATACCCAAAAAAATGGCAACACACCCGTTAGCTGCACAATGACACTTGTCTGTGCCATTTTTGGACCCAGAGTTGACAGACATTGTTAAGCACTCATTGTCCCTTCACTTCCAATCTTTAGCAAGCGCTTTAAATATGCATATTTTTGTAATTAGAAACCGAAAGAGAAAGAAGCGTGAGGATGAGGCAAAGTCCTCGGGCCAAGTCAGCGCAAAATATTTTTTGCCGCCTCAATTAGTGACAGGGCGTGGCTGCCGGGCTGGGCAACACCAACAACCAACACCAGCAGCTCAGGCACGTAGTCAGCCAGTGAGATCTCATTAAAATTAAAAAGCTCTGCAACGCCACAGCCATATTCTAGGCGGCGGCAGGGGTGATTTGTTCCAAGGGGGGCACGAGGAGGGGCAGCTGAGGGCCTTGCTAAATTTGTATAGACAACATGGGGGCGTGCCAACTGAAGCAACACTCGAGGTCCTGGCCGGGCTGGCTCCCCGTCTGGTTTGCAGCATTTAATGACTGAAATGGCACAAAGCAATCCTTGGACGCTTGGCAAAGGACAACGGCAGCCATATCTCAAACTGCTGCTGCTGTGCCAGCAGAAATCCCAGCTATATGCTGCTCTCTGGTGCAACTTTAATTAAGTTCCGATTTAAGGCAAATATCGCCTGCACCAGACACCAGGCCCGTATCGATTCCGAGCTCGGAAAATCTAAATATCCTCCACCTGGGCGGCAAATTGGCCCACACTTGCAATTTGTTCCACACTCTCGGGTTATTTGCCAGTGGAACCAAAAAAATTTGCATAATGCAAAAGGAGTCTCGGGCGAGGAAAGCCCGGAATAAGTAACAAAGTATGGCACTAAGAGTGCAGCTTAGTCCCAGTCGAAAAGGGGGGTGAATAAGTGATGACTAATAATTGAACCTGCACTGGGGAAAAATGGTGGTATTTCTTAGAGGTCTATGAAATATTTTGCAATAAAAAATAAAGCAACAAAATCGGGGATAAATAAAAAAGTAAAGAAATAAGAAACAAGTATTGTGGCTAGTTAGAATTTAAAAATCTCTTTGACAAAGTCCTTATCTACTCTTCAGCTAATTAACTTTGTTTAACACTCCTTCTTTTATTTAATTAAAAATTTGCTAAGATAAAAAATAATTAAAAATTTCTGCAAGTATCCCTTTTTAGTACCCAAAACCATCAACAAGTTAGTTTCTTTAAGGAACCCCAACGAACTAAAAATTCGCAATGAAGATTTATGGCCTGGCCTTGGTCAGATAAAATCCAAATTAATATGCAAGTCGTCATCATTTGCATTTAGGACACTTTAAGTAATGGCGAAAGTTTTTTCATTAAACTGTCAGGCTAACTGAATCTTTCTGGGTTGCCGGAGCAGGAGCAGAGGACCAGCACTAGCAGCAGGACTTGGAGGCCGAAGCAATTATTGCAGGCGTTGCACTGCGCATATTTCACCGCCTCGGAGGGGGGCGGCTGGGAATCCGTACAATTGTGGCAGGCAATTCGTGTAATTTCGCCTTCGACGGCACTTCCTTCACAGATTATTCTAATGTTGCAACAAAATGTGTTGGGACACGCCCCCTTGGCTACTGGTGAGCCTTGTAAATATGACACAAATGGCATGCTGGCAGTGTACAACGTGCAACAATAAATTTGAATAAATGCAACAACGGGGCTAACAGCAAATGGTAATGGTCCCCGTTCCACCCCCCGGCCGCAGGGGAACATCAACAGCATTCGTTTGTTATTAATATCCCCGTGCTGCAGCAGGAGCAGCATGAGCAGCAGGAGGAGGAGCCCGGGTCACTGGACTACAGTAATATAAATTGGTGTCATGTATGTACTCACACACGTGGCAACATTTGCGGCTGTATAACCAGCAATTATAAAGCCTGCTCCTGCCATTTCGGCCATTGTTATTCCGGTTATTGTTGTTACTGCCAAGTTTTCTACATGTGTGCGTGTGTGTGTGCGTTGCAATTTTAGAATAGAATGAAATATAAATATTAAAAATTGCGCATATGCATAAAGCACAAAGACAACGAAAGCAACAAAGGCACTCTCCACTACGGCTCCTGAATACGGCTCCCGATGCAATGCAACCGAACGAACCGAAAACTAAACCCACTCCGAAATCCTCTTCGCATTTCCGTAGGTCTGCGCCAGTGTTTCTCTTGCTGTTTGCGTTTATTTAGATGCATTACGGTTCGTTGCTATTTGCAGGCACTGTGCGTCCTGTCCGGTCTGGTCTGGTCCCTTTTGCCAGTTGTTTGCATATCCATTAGCTTAGTTTTATTTTTTCCAGTATTTTCTGTTATTTTGTTTATTTTACTTCATTGTATTATTTGTGGCAGTGCTCTTCGGTTTTATTTTAATCCACATCCTCCATCCAATGTCCAGGGAGAGCTCTTCCATTCGGCTGCAGTTCGTTAAAGCCACCGAGGGAAATATGAGGACGGACTGCTGTAAATATTATTAGAAAATATTTCCCAACCAAAGTCAGCAAGTACATCATCAATCAGCATATTAATTTCTGGCCAAGAAACCCAACTGAGGCAGCAGGATATTAATAGTGAATTCGAGAACAATGCTAATGGCCTCATTACTTACTACACATAGAAGGGGGAGCTGGTACCCCTGAATTAATGATCGAAATACGTTATGCGAGTATTCAGACCCAATTACGACATGAACATGTTGGGAGTATATTACGCATACGCCAGGTTAGATTTTGCTATTGCAGAAACATGCATATTTTATGTTGCTGATTTCTGTCTAATTATGACGAGAACCAAAATGCAAAGGGATGTGTTACAGAATGCAACATGTTTGGAATTTGGAAATGGAATTGGATTACTTTAGAAATTTTACAAGGGAATTTAATAGGATTTAATTTGTTTCTTTGTTGGGGTATTTGTTTCTTGAATCAGTGGAATATTTATTTTTACAACAGTGTGCTCATTCTTTATATTTTTACTGCAAGTTTATATAATTAAATTCAGTTAAAGATAAGCATTTATTCAAAGTAAACTCTGTAGTTAATAGTACAGTTTTATTATAATTATCTCTCGCTTCTATTTAGTCTAATTTACTTATTAAAAAATGATCAAAAATACATTTTCGCTTATTTGTTTTAGTAATAAATAAATACTGCTAAATTTTCTACTTTGTTTTAGTAATAAATAAATACTGCTAAATACTCTACTTTCTCTCTCTTCTCTTTGATAAAATAATCCCACAAGTATCTATTTTTATTTACTAAAATTTATATTGCAATTTTGAACAATAAAATTCAGTTAAAGCCACATTTTCTTGCCCCGAGTATACTCAAAGTAACCTCTGAATTTAATTTACTTCGTAAAAAAAGGAACATTCTTAATTATCTCTCGCAGTCCCTGATTGCTGGCCAAACACGGTGGGGAAAAGTTTCAAATTGTATTAAAATATATCCGCGATTCCACGAACTGCCTGCTTATTGGATGTTGCTCCTCCTGTCTCTTTTTCCAACGCTACTTTTACTCCTCCCCCTCCTCCACTGACTCCTCCTGGTGGCCACTGCTGCATCCGGTCCTCTTCCGGCGTCGGGACCAATTCAAGCTGCTGGCCTGCAGCCTGTCGTCCTGCCATGTCATGATTGTGATAAATGACGTAAAATGATGCCAGCGACAACGAGGACGACAGTGCTGTCGCTCTTCGTTGCTGGTGGCAGGATCCTCCTTTCCCTCGGATCCTGGCTGCACGTCTCTGATATATTTTTTATGTTTGCACACACACACAGTGGCTCATCGGAGGCTGTAATTTCGGGACACATAAAATGCAGCCTGCAATTTGCTGCCGTCGTCGTCGTGGAAACTCCACTCTCTCTCTGCGAGGAGCCAAAAATCGTACGAGCTCCTCGCCTTGCCGTGTGTTTGCCTTAACGAAATTGAATTTCTTGTTGGCTCGCCCCCGCTTACCGGAGACGAGACCGAGGAGCGAGCTCCTCAATTAATAATTTAAACTTGTCGTGTTAAGGCAAACACCGAGGCACAAAAAATCATCATCATCGTCATCATCGCCGCTATCGTGGAAGTTTTTCCGATTGTGCAATTAAATAAGCAAACACTCATGGCATGCGCCTTAATTAAAATGCAAAAGGCTTGAAAGCCAACATATTTACACTCTGGCTGCGGGTTTCCCTGGATATTTGGCTAACGCTGCTGCAAAGCTTTTCCGATAAGACCGAAAGCGAAGACGAAGGAAAAAAAGAAAACAATGTAGAGCCAAGTGGGAAAAAGTTACCCGTTGGTGGTGGAAATTCTGGTCTGGCTTTTCCTGCATGGAAACGAGCACATTACGGGTAGGGAGCGCAGCCAGGATAAGCGCCAAGTACTTGGCTGCGTTTGGGAAATTGGCTGATAATACACCTTAACTGCGAAGGAGGTCGAAGTGTGCACATAAATCTGCTCGCTAATGGAAATTGTGTTTACCGGAGTTAAAATTGAAACTGTAGGGATCGAGCCGGAAGAGCCGCATCAATCTAGACCTAGACAGGCTAGAAATCACGCACACTCTAATTGAAATATTTATGCTTCACGAGGCACATTTGTCTCCTGGCCGCAATAATAACTCTGAAAGGAGTCGTGGCACAAATACCCTGTGGTACCATATTTATGTGGAGTTGTTGCAGAGTCCTGGAACATCCTGCGTCTGCTGGTAACCAAAGTGACAGCCCCTACATAAATCATTAATTACAATTTATTGTTGGCAATTTGCACCTTGCAGAGGCCAATTTATGTCGCCCGCTTCGATGGGGCGTAAATAAAGCACCTGCCGGGGGGTGAGAGTTGTTTACGCCATGGCGGCCTCCACTAAAATATCTGTTGTCAACAACTATTGGTTGTCTTGGCAATTTCCCATGAAAGCCATTCAACGATTGGCAACTGCGAATAATGGGTTATTAATCACAATGGAGCAGAGCTCATGTTTAACGTGAAAAATTGAATTTTCCTTCTCAGTTTTCTAACAGCAAACGATTACGAGTAACTCGACGACTCACAAATATTTTAAAATATTTAAGAGCCCTTTGCCGCAGTCGCCCTGAGTTCCTGAATATTTAATTATCGCATAATTGAACGTAAGGGGAAACTGTGGAATTGTAATGAAATATCCCATGCACACATGCTCGCATTTTTGCTCTCAATTGACAAAATATAATTTGTATGCACACAAAGGAAATGCAAACTTTCACATTATATTCCTCTATTTGCCTTTAAATGTGTGCGAATGTGTTTACAATTGTCATGAATATTGCAATTTATTTGGCTTCGGCCATCGCTTTTTGCACCCGAAAAACATTTGTTTAACAACAATTTGTGGCCAGGTTAGCCCGTTGCCACTGCCATTGCACCTGTCACTGCCGTTCGCCTCTCTCTCCCTCTGTGTTTCGGTGTTAATTTGATATTTTATTTATTGTTGTTCAATATTTATACATAATTGTGTTTGCGCTTTCACTTTTATGACCAATGGTCGACGTGTCTGCTCCAGATCAGAGTTTTAAATCAATTAAATCCAGGAACGTCTCTCTCTCTTTATCGTTTGTTGACCAACTCTGTGACCTGGCCCGTTAAGTGAGTTCAATTAACAATGAATGGTAGCTGTGTTTAATTAAATATGATTTTGTTCTACCTGAATGCAGCTACTCAGAGGGAAATTAATTGCATATATCGACAAAGGAAAAATCTGGGAAAATATAAAGTAAAGTAAATATGGCCAATGGAGCTGATGTGCAACTATGAATTAGAAAATGTTATTGATTGCTTTGTATATTTTCATTTTAAAGCAGACTTTGCTTTTTGAATTTATTCATTTTATTATAGTTTTAAGTGCTTGTTAAATATATATTTAGTGTGAATATTAAATAATAAATATTATATAAAGCTCATGAACAGTGGTCCACAGCTAAATCCAATTTCTTCTTACCAACTTAAAGTCCAAGCCTAATAGATAACACAAAATCCCTTCAGTCTCTCTATATTACCCATAATAAACTGAGTTAATTCCCGTAAACACGATAAAACAGTCACCATAAAGCAAATACTAACAATGGCCGCTGCCTTCGCCCTATAAATTTTGCAATCGATTTTCGAACTGAAATCAAAAGGGTTTACTTAGCGTGGCGCTGTCAGCGCTTGAGTAGGGTAAATGCGGCCCCAATCAACTCGTCTACAACACTATCAACATCAACGTAGCCCGATTTAGGGGCATAATTTTTACAGACCCCCTGCCTTAGGGGTTGCAGGAACTCCGGGAGCTGGGAGCTGGAGAAAGCGGGTGCCTGGCAAAATGGCGCATGTCAGAGCCAGCCAAGCAGAATGTGAATGCATTTTTATAGCCAGTTGAAAGCGTAACGTGATAAAATGCTTTGCGAAATTTTGTTGTGCGCCAAAGTTTAGACGCCGCCAGCCCGCAGTTTGCCCTTGGCTGCGTCTGTGTGCATATTAAAAGTCCTCACCTACGCAGCCATATGCCCAGACGGGGGATAAACTTTTGCTGATAAGGTGGAAAAGTTGAAACGTTCATAAATCACGACACCAGAAAGTTGTTTTCACTATAAATATGCAATGGCCCGTCCGTCCTTCCGCCCCCCCACACCGGTTGACCCCACATTGTTGTGCGGGCTCTTGATTTGCTCATTTCCAGGGGCGAAAGTCAAGCTGTTTATAATCCCGACACTGCGTCATGCAAACTACTTTTCCGATCGTCAGCCAACTTTGGTCCCTCCGTCCTAAGCCGGGGACTTACACTTGGCCAAACTCCGGGCTCCATCGGCTTGGGGCCAACCGCAGGCCAAGCAGCCAAAGGGATTGGCAACACTTGTAACACTTTGCCAACATGTTTACCTCGAAATGCTTTTGCATCCCACACGGCTTTTGTTGAGGCAGTGCAGCTGCATCCTGCAGACTGTAGACTGCAGCCTGCAGGTGCAAGGAGGAGTGGGAGTCCTTGTGTTGACCTCTTGGCAGTAGGCGGAGGAGGCTGCTAATGGCACTCCCACCTACTTCACTGCGCCACTTGCACTGGATCCATTGTCCTGCTTTGTGTTTTTGTGCTGACATAAGTAATCGCTCTGATTCTCTGGCCTGGCTTTTGTGGAGGCATGTCCCTTCCTACACTCACAATACAAATATGCTCCTGCGAATAAGAGCACAGGAAGAGAAATCCATTAAAGCTGTTGGCATTTCAGGACATCATTTTCAATAGTGTAAAGGCGGTAAAAAGTATAACTTTAAAATGAATATAATTTATTTTAAAAGATATAGATTAAAGTCCTTATTTTTAGCAGTGTAATCCTGTTGCTCCCAATTGATTTATGTTCTCCTTTTGGATTTTGCAAGTTCCCTTTGTTTGCCAACCTATTCCTCTTCCTAGTCCAGACTCAATCCCAATCCCAATCCCAATCCCGGTCCAAATCCAAATCCCAATCCCCTCTGGCCCGGAGATTGCTATAAAGTTTCTTTACTTGCGGCCTGCCATTAAGTTGTTAAGTTATCTATGTAGTATCGGCATTTCGTGCGGTTGGAAACAAACATTACATTATATGGTTGTAAATGTTCGAAATTAGAAATTGGCCGGCACAAAGGAGCTGGTGGAGATGCGAAATGCAGGCTCACAACATCTTGGCCATCTTGACCGCAGCTTGTCTGTCAGACGGCCTTTTGCTGTTGTTCGTTCACTCTGTGGGAGCCATTATTTGTGTCGACGAGGCCATAAAAGCGATGGCCGGGAGGGGAGTGGGGACGGTAATAAAGTAGAAACGTGCAAAAACTAGAAAAATGTGGTCGGAGCAAATAATAGAGAGAACTTAGCACAAAAATGCACAAAGAGCAGAGGGAGAGTCGCCGCACATAGAACAAAAAGAAAGTGAGCTACGAACAAGTTTCGGCTACGTGCAATTCCTGCTCTCAGGTCACTTCTGTGGCATGTCAAAGGATACTCCAGGCAGTGTGTGTGTGTGTGTTTTTTCGGGGGTGTTTTGTGGGTGGCCGGGGTTGTGGCTTTTGGCCATAAACTTTCGCCTGTTGAAGCGAAGAGCAACAGAGCGCCGGCAGGGTCAGCCAGTGGGGATGCAGATTGGGAGCAGCAGGAAGCGTTTAGGGGTTGGAATATCTTCTCGTATACTTTATAATTCTCGTCTAGCAGCATTTAGCATTCCTTGTTGGGTTTAACTCTTGCGTGAATTCTCATCTATTCTCTCTTTAGGTGGCAGAAGTCAGCAGGAGGTGCTGGTGGGGACTTCTGGGCCTTCGCTTACGTCAAGTGTGTCGAGCTAAGTGTTGTAAGTCAATTACCTGTCACAGAGCGGAAATCTCAGGCGCTCTAAGGGCGCTCAGTGCTGCCTCCACTTTATGCTGCCTACTTTTGAGCGCTGTCGCACTCGCCGCATCCGTCAGATACAAAGCAAATTCCCCATGCAACGACTGCATTATGATTGTCACTTGAAATCCTTGAACTGCTGATTGAATGGACGGCAATTCGCTTGGAAAAGCATCCCAGAGAGGGAGAGGGGCTGTCACGCACTTGGCTGTCGCCGTTTTTATGCTGCCAATAATTCAAACTTCGCTGTGCGAATGCAAAAATGACAAGCCAAGTTCTCCTCCGGAGTTCTCCATTCAAGTGGAATCGATTCGGTTGCCGGGTTCCACTCAGGAGATAACGACCCATGGCTCCGAATAAGAAATGAACGCGGAATTCCCCCTTCGCGTTATTTAATAACGCAATCTCAGCCGTGAATAGAGCTGACTGGCAGAGTCTTCTATTAATTTGTCATCGTAATATTACACAATAAATAAAGGGAAATTTCCTTGACCAAGGCTGTCACATGTCTATGATTAAATTATTCATTTTGTTACTCAATTTAAGGTCAAAGACCAGGCCTTTAAGAAAGTTTATGTTATGAATAGAAATCCTTTTCAGAGAACAAACCAATCTGGCATCTGAGTAGAATTTTCCCCCGAAAAGTTCTTAATTGAATTCCATGGAAAGCAGTGGAAAATTCGTTATGAATGCCCAACTCAAATTACTTGTATCAGTTGGCAGAACTAACCCCTTGAAAATGTTTAATGATTCACAACTTTTATCTCTCTCGTCCGAAAATTGTGTTTTAAATTGTGTTTGTAAAATTACGGCAACGACAGCACTTGGCAAAATCAATTGGGCAAACTTTTATCAACTTCTTTTCACTTTGCTGTTGGCTTAATTAAAGTCAAGTTACTTTTCCTTTTCCAAGAAAGTAATGAGAGAGGCAACGGAATGCAAACAAAAAGTCTGTTGCTGAGAACTCAGTTTTCTTACTTTTCTAGCAATTCGCATGTCAATCATGATTTGCACAGAGGAGAGCTGGCTCGAAAAAAAGCAGGTACACCCGGGGTAAAGGTTGATATATAAAAAACTACACTAAGGGAAAATAGTGAAAGCGTGGAAAATTTAGGAAATATAAGAGGGAGTCTTGTTTAGTCACCTTTCACGTCCAAGAAAATATTTATTATTTCTGGATTACCAGACCAAAACTTTCTCTAACCCATTTCTACCTAACTTTCTTTTAAATTCTACACTCATAATTTCTCTCTCTGCACTAGGAGAATCATGAAGTACTACATAAAGGTAAAGTGAAACAGTTAACTCGGGCAACTCGAGTTCAGCACGTTTTCCATTTATGCGCACCGTGGCACCGAAAAACCAAGTCAAAAAAGGGCGACTGACACTCGGGTTGACATGCATTGAAATAGAAGTAAGTTGCCCAAGTCCTTGTCGCCACCTGCTAGCAATTGGCACACTCGAAGGGAAAGTTTGACAAGGTGTTGACACGACACCTGCCGGAGCACCTTGTGCACAAAAAGACGAAGCTCTGGGCTAGCTGCCTGCATACTTAATTAAATCGAATGCTGCGAAACTCAATTGCCTGATTCATTAGTTAGCCTCGAGAGCGGATTATGTGCTCGTGTACAACGTGTACAACTGCTAATTTCCATTGCGAAATTGATTTGATGTAATTAAATTTCAATTTGCTAGCCATTCAGCTGTGAAACACATACATAACTAACTAATTTGGACGCTCGCTTGTTTGTGAAACTGGAATATTTCATGAAGCGAATTATTGACACCTTAATCGATGCTAATTATTAACATTTGTCCTGTAATAACACCGGAACGGAACGTAGCCTGATTTGATTTTGCGCAATTTGTGTCGCAGTTTGCCGTAAAATATAATGCATTGGCTGCAAACTAAATTCAAATATTATATGTGCGTTATTATACGGCTATTTGCATTTTGATTGTATAACATAATATAATAGGCAGGAGGTGGAGGCTCGGCTCGCATGCCAAGGCACTCTCAGCACGAAACCATTATTTTGATAAATAATTGAATATTGCTTCATTATACGTATGGCAGAACTTGCCCTGCCAAGTGGGTTGTGGCTTCTTCTGCTCCTGCCAATGTTGGTTGCCACGTTGCTTGTCTTACTTGGTGATGTTGCCACTGTTACCAGTGCTGCTGCTGCTGCTGCCGACATCAAAATGCAATTGACTTTTCACTATATTGCAACTTTGAGGTTTCGCCGGGGCCAAACGTCGACGTGTGTGTGTGACTATGGGTGTTGATTACACCAGCAACGGCAACACATTTGCAGCTCAACGTTCTCGAGTGCGTGTCTGCATTTCCGCTGACGAAGCCGCCTCCATGTTGCAGCACCAACAATTGCAGCAAAGGCAGCAACATCAACACGACCACAGCTGCCAGCGACAATTTGGGGAGCTTCTGTTGCCGGGACTGTTTTGTCTTCGAATTTAGAGCAATTCAAGCAAAAAACTTTGCCACTGACTTCGCTGTGGACCACAACACTTTGGATTAATTTACCGGAAACTTTCCACACACGCACTCACATACGTTTACGACCCGCTACTGCTGCTGGTGGCAGGGAAAACTTTTCCATTTTCGCTCAGTTTCTAGGACCCGCGCACATAAATTAGACTCGTCTATTTCAGCAGCTGTCAATTGACATTTTTTTTCCGGCAAAATGAAGCCATTTAAGCGGTTCGAGGGCAGCCAAAGCCAATCTTCTTGGGGCGAAAGTCATAAACCTTCGGCTCCGTTGGCTGCAGCATAATCGTTATTTATGTGAGCGCGTGAAATGTATAAAAATGTTGCCCTTAACAGGCCATAAAACTCCCAGGGCGACCAGGCAGCAGCAGTGCCTGCCCGTTTTGTTCGCCGGCTGCCATTTTGTGCAGTAAGCCAACGTGGCGTATGCGTAATGTTGTATAATGCAAAGGCCGCTTAGCCAATGATTGTTTTGTGCCTTTTTTGGTATTTAAAAAGCATTGAACTTATGGAGGCAGGCGGCAACAGCCAACAGCAGGATCCAGGATACAGGACGAACAACCAGCACATATTTAGCACTGGAAAAAAATATGTTAAACGGAATGAATAATACATAAAGTTATAATACCGTAAATATAGAATAATAATATTTAAAATTGTTTTATTTTATCTAAGAGTTATATGAATATTTCTAAGAAAAGTATTTGTTATAGAAATTCCCTTGAATAATTAAGGAATCATAGCAAAAAATGTATTTTTGCTTAAAAATGTTGAGAATCTACATTTTATTAATGAGAAACTAGAACCTATACAACTGAAAATGCCTCAATTTCCAAAGAAATTAAAAACAATATTGAATGCCCTTCACATTTCCCCCGGTGTACCTTTGGCACAACATTCCCCTGCATCCCAGGCACAATAACCCGATGTTGTTGTTGATATTGCTGTTGCTCCTGCTTAGCAACATTTATCGCCGTTTTGACATAAACACACATACGCACTCTCGCAGGAGCAGGGCGGAAACGCGGGGGACGCGACAGGCAACACATGCTTGCCAGCCATTTTCACATTATTTTGTAAACAATTTTAAGTTGAATGGAAAATGTTTATGTTTCGGCAGCGCCATCGTCGCCCGCTCATCGCATGCTGCACCCTATTTAACTTGTACTTTAACCCATTGCTGCTTTTATTTTTCTTTTGCGTGTGTGTGTGTGTGTGTGTGCCAAGGGCTTTAGCATGCGTTATTAAATTTATTGGACTTGACATGAGCAGCCTTATAAACAACAGCCCCTGAAGAGTAAGATGAGTACGTGGCACCGCAGGCCGTCATAAAACTTATAAGCATTTCTCTCGAAATGTTTTTTATTGTAATTGCAGAAGAATAACTCAGGTCTTTATCGTTGAGCGTCGTCATCGGCTCAGTTTTGTTAGTGTGCAAATATTTGCTCTGCTTTTCATTATGCCAAGGCACACCCACACACCCGTGTTTATGCAAATGTTTGCTAAATAGTTTACATCTTTGGGTGTGCGTGTGTGTCTACGTTGGCCGAGTGTGTTTTCTGCGTTGGCCTGTGTTTGGTATCAAGCCCAGGGCGTATTTGCATAAATTACCAGAGAATGACAGAAAACAATGGACCGACGTCGCCGCCACCGAGAACTGGACAAGTTAGTACACACGCATATGAGTTTGCAACTATAGTAAATTATACACGGCAATAAAAAACCTGAAGATAGTGAAATTCTATCTTAAATTCGGGGAAAGTATGGAACGAAAAGACCTTAAATTGAAATACATTTGTTTTCAAATTTTATCTCAACAATTTCCTTTTTTAAAAGCTCATCATTTAGTCCAGAAAAATATTATTTAAATAATTATTAATATTTTAGATTTAAGCATTTATTTCCTTTAATTTTATTTAAACAATATTATTATTAACTCCCATCCAACCCCCTTTCCCTCAGTGCCCAATTTCGTTGGGATCCCCTGTAGACTTACGCCTTGCGGCACGTGCAGTTACCGACATCCGACGAATGCGTAATATTGAACTGGATTGATTGATCGGGCACATCGGCCGCCAACAGCACTTGTACTGTATATGTACTCTCTGTGAGCTGTGCTTCAAAAATAAATTTGATTTTTTCCACACTTTGACTGCCTGTTTTTGACATGGCTCCAATTAAAGTAACGTGCCACGCCTCGTAGCCCGATTATTGATTGGTTGTTGGTGGTCGGTGGTACTAACTACCTTACAGTGGCGTAAGCACATCCCTTTTCGCAGGGATCCAGCAACAGTAGGACCCCCCTTGGAAGGACTCCCCTGGGGGCCAGCACATTATTGTTGCATACTTTTTAGCATGCGCTTAATTACATGGCATTAACATTGTGTGCATGTGCTAGTATGTTTGCGTGAAAATTATGCGCGTTAGTAACGTTTTACATGCTGCCCCAGACCCTGTTTTCCCTTTTGGACCCCAACAAAGAGAGCTCATATTAATTGAACAATTTTTTAGCATATATTTTTGCTCGTTTTCCCTTGATTATTATCGCTAGAAATTTCAACGTTTTTTCCTTACCGCAGAATGCTGGCTGCTTATTAGGGGAAGTCCCGCCCCGCGGCAAAGTCTGCTCTGCGTGTTTATAATTCACACTTCTGTTGAATGCCATTCGGGGAGTGCATTTCGCAGTGCAATATTTTACGCGGGGCATAGGGATATCGGGATGTTGGAGAGTCCTGCGAGAGTCCTGGGGCAGCGAATGAAGTCATTACCTATCGCCTGGCGCTAGTTGTTGCATGACAGACTTTAGTTGTCGTAAATAGCAGGCCAAGTCAACGCCTTTTTCCATACACAAAACGAAAATATGAGTTACTTTTAGGACTTTATTATACACTTGAAGGGTATTACAATTTTAGTTAGATTAAAATTGAATAAATTTCCATAAATTAAATATGAAATGGGCTAACATTTCCAGTCTTCTTAAAGGGTTTTGTTATTTTAGTTAGCGAAGGAGTTATTTCCGACCTTATACATCATATATATTCAAATTTAAAAATGAAGGGTATACAAGTTTCGGCTGCTCTTTCTAAACTTTGTTGAACATAGTTCATTTTCCCTAGTTTTACTTAGTATTTTCTCTTTATTATTTCAATTAAAACATTAGCATTAAGCCATTTGCTGGGGAATGTGTGGCGAATCACTCGCATAACTCATCGGGCATTGCGTGTCTTTAGTTATCAGCGTGTGGCCCGCTTTGACATTTAATATTAAATCCCGAATAAGTTTGCCAGTTGTTGAAAGCTTAGCTGGCTTTCATGCTGAGCCCGTCGAATGCCTCGCTTACACGCACACACGCTGGCGGCGATAAACAAAGGATCCTGCGGCGTTTTAGATTTGCGTACTTATTGCCAAAAGGCTCGGCATAATTTCTATTTGTGTTTAATGTAAACAATTGTTTATGTGTGCAACGACTTCCTTTTGTTTTCCATAATTTGCGTTTGTTCTCGGTTTCAAAATGTCGCAGATTTCTTTATATATATGTAAATATATATATGTTTTTTGTGCTGTTGTTATGGTGGTGTCCTATTTTCGCCCCACGTGTTGACACTTGCCAAGTGGCAGAGCCCGCGGCCATTTCACTGAGCCATTGTGCATCAGCATTCGGAGCCATTGTTGGGGTTCCACCCACTTCTTAGCTCGTTAGGCTCAAGGTTTTCTGCATAAAGTGAGAAAAATAAGGGAAATTCAAGGGGAAATTTAAATTTAATTTAATAAATTTAATTTAATAAATTTAATTTTGAACTATAAGAAAAGCTGATTTCATTAAAATTTATAAAAATATCAAATCAAATCCACAACTGCTTAAAATATTTCTAAAAATATATTTTTCTCTCTGTACTCTCTACGAGAAACGAGGACACGGATGAGTGTGGCGGTGGTGGGTACTTGAAAGCGACACGACTAATTGGAGCCAGCTTTCTTACATACGATTAGACGTTACGTATGCGCCCCGTTGCTCGGCATGTGCCGAATTTATGAGGGCCTTTTTAGCCATCAGGGCACAGGGCTCACTGCCAGAGCCCCGCAAATGGGTCACAAAGCTGTCGTCGATGGGCGGGTCATCGGCGGGACAGCCTTCAAATGCAGAAGCGTCTGGTAATTAACGACGAGCGACAAGAGGAAACTGCTGAAATGGCGCTAATTGCAAAGCAATCGTCGCACGTGAAGCGCGAGCTAAATCACGGTCTATATCTGCAAGTGCCCACACACGTTCCCGAACAAATGGCCCCGTGCTCTCCGATCCGGTTCGGTTCGGTCCGCTCAGCATTATTTGCCCTCGACTTGCGGCTACTGGAAACTCCACTGGGAAATGGCCGAGGTGAAGCCGGAGGTGGGTGGTGGTTGGTCTTCTTGGCCTGACGCTGACGAAGGTCAATATGCCTACACTTAGCCCGATTTGCTTTCGCCTTTCGGGGTGACCTTCTTGGTCCCTTTGAGTGTGTGTATTCGGGTTTTTATTGACAAACGCATAAAATTCGCTTGAACCTTTTGTTAGCCTCGGATACACCTTTGGGCAGGAGCAGTCGGACGGGGGTCCTCGGTGCCATTTCCTGCCCAGGTGGTCCCTTTTCGGTTACGAGCGAGTCCCCGGGTTTTGCCTTTCATTTCGCTTACTTAACTATTTATGAGCTAGCAATCCCTGGAATGCTGTGTGTCTTTATTTGTGCTGCTACTTTGCTGCCTTCTGGGCGTTAAATTGAGTTGGCCCACACACGGCCACACCTGAGCGATCTTAGAAGTTCACTTAAGTGGGAATCTCTGGTTTTGGTTTCCCCCCATCGTCTCGGTTTCCGATTCAGCTTCAGCTTCCTCCTCGTCCTCGCCCTTGCCTCTTTAAGTGCCGAACATTGAAACTTTAAGGACCTGTCTGAGTAGCAATAATTTGTAGCCACCCTTGCCCCGATTACATGAAACTTTAGCGTGTAATTTCCTGGGAAAAAATTTAGTGCAGTCGCTAATTTTCAACAAAAAAATAGAGAAAAAGGAATCGCTTAGTCTGCTCTCTAAGCCGAAACGGTTAGCGCTCTTTTTTTATCGCCTCTCCTGTGCCATAAATATGCCTAGGCGGTTGACAACGCTAGAAGAGAGAAAGAGGAGGAGCTTGTAGCTAGTGGCCAGGTCCACGATGTCTCTAAGTAGCTACAGCACTCCGGGGACCAATTACCCCATAGAGCGGAGCGGCATCGAGTCAGGTAACAAGCTGGGTTTGACCCGCAGCTGGGAAAGCCAAAAAATTAAGTTACGTTTAGGCAAGCGAAAAAGTTTTTGGGGCCAAAGAAAGGTCCGTCTCGCTCCGAACGGCCATATGTTTCACTAATGGTCGCGCACATTGCGGCCATTAGGGTATGGCGCCCAGCAGGTGGGGGACATCCGAAGGGTCTCTCCTCCCCCCCTCCCTATTTCTGCAATCTCCAAGGTTTTGGCAGTGAAGCCAACTTTTTCTCTCCATATTGAGTGGTTTTTTTTTGTAAGCATTGAGGGTTTTTGGGCACAATCCATATTTGGAAAGGAATCTATGAAGATTACAGGCTGCAGAAGTTGCTGAGATATATGTTTGTATATTTGGAAATTTATAAATAGATAAAGCTGGGTATAGGATAATTTTAAAATATTTAATTTAAACATCAGTAGGAACTTAGACTGACATATAATATCTGTGTATTGTTTATATATCAAGAATTATATAAAGTTTTTCCCCTAAATTAATCTACATTTATTTTATCAACTCACATTTTCAAAACTAAATACGATTAGGTTTCGGTTTAAGTTTTCGTGTTTAAAGATTAAAGCCTTGGCAATCATTAGGGGCCTGTATACTTTGGATATATTGACATAACAAACTGAGATGTGTTTGATTAATAGCCATTTTGTTTGCCTTTAGCTTAAAATGAAATGGACGGCAACCAAGTATTTAAGATTATATCTGCCGAGTGCCATTTGTACCTGCCAAAAAGCTCTCTCTCTATCTTCTTAATTATGAATCTTTGGCCAGCCATTGAATTTGAATTTGAATTTTGTGGATTAAAGTCTGGGCCCGTCATTAGGAAATACGGGCAAATACAAATGCAGCTCAGTAATCCAAAATGTTTAATTAAATTGCATAATTGTCTGTATTTAACTTGCCATAAAATGGATAATATTCGAGATAATATCTGCATTGCGGACAGCAGGCATTTTGTGGAAATATTCGGCAGGACCTGATGCTGTTAAATGTCGCTTAGCTGGCTCCCATTAGTTATAAAATCACTTATTTGCTATGCAAATTGATTGAAGTCAGATGCGGTTGAACATTTCGTCTCGAGTTTCAACGAAATTGCATTTGTGCATGACCAAATTGCCAAAACTTGGGCAATCATAATAATAATTATGCAAAGTAGCGGAGACGGTGAGGCACAGGGAACACCTGGAATTACGCACACACACAGAGAGAGGCTCTGGGGCTTAAGGGACGAGGACGAAGGCTGCTGGACGACAAGTGCAAATTACTTTGGCTTTGTTTGGCCGTCGTGCCTGTGTTTATTTACTCATGCCTTAACAAGAGTATTATGCAATTCACCCACATACGCACAGTAATTTACATTATCAATGGAAAATGCCACCCCCTCCCAAGTTTGCCCTTTTGTTGTCGAAAAGTCATCTTGAGTTTTCATTCAGTCACATCATCGAATATCAGAGTTTGTCAAACTAATTTGGGGCCTCCCTCGCTCCACTGCACTATTTAGCCCATAGTTTCCTGTCCCCCCACTGGCTTGTGTATTTTCAATTAAATAATTGTCAGCTCGAGCATGTGTCAATAGAGCCAACAAGGAACTGCACTCGAAGTCAGTCAGCAATTTATGCCTTGTTAGGCTCACTGCCAATCCTGCCGACGAGACATTAATCAAGCTCAGTGGGTCTTCCTCGGGCCAGGCTCAGCCTAACCCAAACACAAAGTAGAATTTTATGCAAAGAAGCCTCCGATAAGGCAATTGTTCAGGCAGAATAAGGAAAAAGGTAGCCAAATTGTATGCAAATTTTTAAGGCTTTTTTTGCACGGGCTCCATTCCCTTTTTTCTTTGCCATATGCCGCTGGACCTTCGGCTAATTATGATATATGAAGGTGCAAAGGCATTCAAGGAGAACGCATAAAAACCCATTTAAATTAATATTAATTGCGGTTCTAGACTGGGCTCTCTCTTCGCCTAATTGTTTTTTGTTCATTACATTTTTCACCCTCCCCGTGGATTCGGCGGGGGATTCATGGCAGACAGCAAACATATTTCCACAACGTCATTAAATCACAGCGAAGAAGTAAAAGCACAAATAATCATTTAATTGCCTTTTCAGTCCCGGCTTGAGTCACAGTCGTTACCCCGTGTAGCCGGTAAAGTGTTGGCCATAAATAGTAACTACTGCTCAAAAGTGAAGGGCTGAGCCGTGTTTCCTGCAGGAATGTGGCGGGACAAGAGGGGAATGCTGGGTATGTGAGGTGGCCAGGATGTCCGACACACCAAAGAGCAATGAGGTAGTCAAAGTGCACTGGAAATAAAAACGTTTTAAATTTTTTAAGTTATTTGTAACTTATTAGAAAGAGGATTTTGGGAACTCTTTAATTTTTTATAGGTTTTTTATACTTGTCTAAATCTTAACAAATTTTCTTGGATTTTTAATTTGTAATATTTTTTCCTAGTGCACATAGAGCTCACTGATGAGTGAGCAAAAATGTTGCTGCTTAATCATGGGGCTGGAATGGCGCTGGGAGGCGGCAAAGGAAGCGGAAATGATGCTCGCTGGCAATTTATTTGAAACCGCATAAAACAAGCGACGAGTAAAAATGTAGCCGCCACTCCTTTGGCTGTTGCTGTTGCTATAGCTGCTGATGTTGCTGCTGCTGTTGCTGCTGCTGCTGCTGCTGCCGAGCGGCTAATGAACAAACAGAGAAGCGCAGATAGGGAACGGATGATGGAAACCTCAGTAAACAACTGCAGTGCTGGTAAATAGACGGCGGCAAGGACTTGGCCCGTAAACAGGCCCGGCTGCATAAGCAAAAAAGAGAAGGACGAGGGCATGGGGAGCCAGCGGAAACGGCAAACCAAAGCTGCCAACTAGAGCAACGTTATTAACTTGAATAAAAATATTTACTGCCCGTCGAGCACTCGAGTTATCAATGGCGTTGCAGCAGCAGCAGCTGCAGTTGCCTTGGTCATGGCGCCGTAGCGATGACAAGTCAGGGGATCCACAATCCTGGACTCCTGACGATGATGAAATGGAGCACTTAGTGTGCTGCTGCCGGCATTTACTTTGCCACTCGCCGGTTTTTCTCACTTTTGTTTATCCACCCTGATTAAAGTTTATTTTAATTTGTTGCTGTTGTTCTTTGCCTGGCTTGGCTTGCTGTTTTTACTTTGGCTTTTTGCTTTTGCCTTTGCCTGCGCCCCCTTAAGTGGCACAATTTGGTGCTGCTCCTGGAAGGGAGCAGCCTTCGCCTGCCTCTCTGCCTCCACCCCACTTCATAACGCATCGGCGCTCAGGCGTGACCCAAAGTGCAGCCGAGTGGTAAAAGCAACCGCGACTGATGGCTGCAGGAGGTGCCAAAAAGCGGGCAGCCCCTGCCCATATCCTGATCCCTCTGCGATGCCACCTGGCAGCCATCCAGCAGCCAGCAGCCAGCATCCAAGGTGCCAGAGCCGACAATACATGCGCGAATTAATCTTAATTGAAATTCCTTGCTGCGGCGCTGCACCCACACCCACATATGCCACATGCGGCTCTGTTTGCTCATGCAGATGTTGGGTCTTAATGAAAAATTAAGGAAAATTAAAAAGCCCGCGCGAAACAAGCATCTCAAAAGTATTTGCACCGCATTAAATTTTATTTTCCATTTCTGGGTTCCCTCGACAATTGTGAGGGATGGAAAATGCAGAGATAGGGACTTGAAAATTGGTTAAATTTTATTATGAAAAGGATTCACTCTTTAATAAATTTAATCCTGTAAAATAAAAATACCATTTTCTACTTTAAATTAATATGTAAGTAATATTGTAAAACAGTTTCACTTCCCTAAAAATTGTTTAATACTTTGCGGCTCTCATTTTCCATCTCTAAACACTGGAGTTTCAGGGTGGCAAAAGCAAATACATGTGCGAGTGGCTTCCACCTCCTTAAGCTCGGTTTATGTTCCATTAAAATGTTTTAAAATTCTATCACACATGAGTCCCCGAACACCCGGGCTCCCTTCCATTCCCCATCACTACCCAGCTCTGCCAACAATTAAGCAAGATGCTAATTGTTTCACAAAGCATTCGCACTTCGTCGCTTTCCCAGGACCCAAGCGCCCAGGATGGAGTCCTCCCTCGATTCCGAAGCGTCCAGCTTAAATTGAAATTTAATGCTGGCAGCATAAGGAGCTTAGCTCCCTGCTGGATATGGTTGTACACATGTTAAACACTTTTTTGCCAGCCGTAGCCTTGCCTTACCTTCCCACCTCCACCTCCTGCCGGAGGCATCCTGGCAGAGTTTTTAGTCGGAAATCCTTTGGCAGATTGCTAACCAACTGCCTGGAGAGCAACCACTCCACCTCTGTGGCTGTGCAGATTCTAATTTGTATGCAAATCAAAATCAATAGGATTAACCAAGTTACATAGTTGGGAGCATTGTTGAGTTTTCCACTGGCTGCAGTGCCATGGAGCTGTTTGCTGTAAAATTGTTTTCTCAAAAATATTTCATTGTCGGGAAAGTATGTGTGTGCGTCGAAGGCAGATAGTGTTGGGTTTACCCAACTTTTTGTACTTTGCCTTATAAGTGCGAATTTATGTTCAAATGAAGTTACCTGACTTGATTGTTAATGCCAAGGCAGAGTTTGAAAACAGGATGTGGTCTTGGCAAAGTCAAAAGAGAAAGGGTTGTTTAGAAACAATTGAACGGAGTTGAGGGAGATTTTGAATAGTTTAGAGATGAAATAGGAATATATTTACAATATAAAAAATGTTTAAAAGATGGAAAAGGAATAACCAACTAAAGTAAATTTTTATATGGAATATAAGAACCTTTGTAAGTTCTTTAAAAAAGATCATTTTATCCCATTTAAAATTTAACATAAATTTAATTTATAATCTTTACTAATTATAATTATTTTAGGAACCAATTAAATTGCTTTAAAATTATAAAAATACTTTCACAACAACTTCTGTATAACCGTTTGTTTTCAACTAACTTTAGTAAACATTTCCCCACTAAGCAGAGTCCTTAAAACCCGCACAAATAAAATAAATACAGAGACTCCCCCGCACATGTGTAAATATTAAAAAAGCAGCGACTGCCAGCGAAGAATAAAGGGAATTACGAGCGGGTGGTGCGAGTGTCTGGCTTACGTTTAGCCAGCGGGACTGCAGTGAATATGCCAGCCTGACACTTTGCGATTCCACAGTGCAGACATAATCCCGCGGCTATATATATTTTCCGGGCCGCATCTGTGTGTATGTTATGGTTGCGATGGTCCCGATTCCGCTTCAGTTTCAGTTTCACAGCCATAATCGCCGATGTCGTCGCACTGGGTGTGGTTGTGTTTTGTGTCCTGATCCTGTCGCAGGTGCTGCTCCTGGCCATGTGCTGTGCGAACTTAACTTGGCAGCGCAGCTGGCAAGGATTATGGCCCACCGATCGAACCTGGAAGTGGGGCGGGGGCAATTAATTAATCTAATTAGCGCACAGAGCGGGTGGGGCGGCAGAAGAAATCTCTCCAGTGTGCAAAAAACACTTTTGCTAATTTCATTAATTGTTTGCTCGGCTCTCGCTGCCGCGTGCCATTTTGCGTACAAGTGGCGCATTTAATTAGACTAATAAAGTAATTCAGGCAGCGAGTGTAAATGAAACAAGCGGAGCGAACGGCGAACGTAGACGGCGCTCCGGCTAGAGTTTCCCGCGCAAACTGCTAATAAAACAGTTATAATGAGTTAGTAGTTGGGCGGGGAGGGGCGGCAAAAAGGAGGCGGTCCGCAAGCCGTGGGCCATTCATGCAGGCAGTTCACAGATGTGGTTGGGATAATAGCACTTGAGCATTATTATCCTTGCAATAAGAAGAGCTGATTTAATAACATCCAAATGTTTTGGTTTCTTATGCAAAATGGAATGAGCTAAAACCAAAAGACAATTTTATAAATAAAGAAAATTCTCTGAAATAGGCATTTGCAAATAAAAAATAAATAAATAATTTAGAATTCCCTTCAGACAGGCAGATCTAGAACTCTTTCTACTGGCTTTACTTAAATTTTTGAGAGAATACACAAGGCGGGTAATCTTATTGTTGCAATAATAATAAATATGTAAATTATAAAAGTAATATAAGTACATCAGAATACATTTTGAAATTATATATTAAGGGAAGATGAAAGGAAATGATTCTCACTCTTAGTGATAGATTACAAATTTATTTAATAAACATTTTGCTGATTAAAAAACTGTTTCTAAAATGAATTTAATGGATAAAAGCTAAACAAATAATAATAAAAATTTCTTTGCCATAACGTAAATTTGTCTTTCTAAACTAAATATAAATATATACATTCCCCCAATCTCCTATTTCTACGCCCACTACTGTTCAACTTATTTCCTTGCTAACCGTTCGTGCCTGGCTCAATAAAATTAAATTATCTTTATGTGTGTGCGTGTGCGGGTTGGTTGAATTTGTTGCAAGTGATAAAGTGATTAGCACATAGTGCCAATACGTGTGTGCGTCTGGGCCTGGCCGGTATCCGCCAGCGCCTATTGGTTATGCAACAAAATTTTTACGCCGCTTTGTACGTGGCCGGTAAATCCGTTTTTAATTAATTTCATAAATCAAGCTCAATGCATATATTTATGCGTATAAATCATGTAATTAACTGGCTCATAGTCACGTAGGTGTGTGTGTCCCGACCTGGGTCAACATATGGCCACCACTAGGGCAATGGGCAATGGGCAATGGGCAATCCTATAGCCACCACAGCGACCAGCAGGAGCAGCAGCAGCGGCAGCAGAAGTGGAGGCCATGATAAACAAGATATTAACGACTTAATTTACTGCAGCCCGTGTGCCTTGGTGAGTGTCTGCCTGGCCATAAAGTGCAGGCACGCAACACAAATATAAATGGTTGAATAAATAAACGCCGGATGAGCTAACGAATAATGGACGCCTCTTAGGACTCGGACAAGCAGGATGCATGCAGAGTGTTTTTTACTATAAATTTGAATAATTTTTTATATTATATTAATAATAAATTATTTGTATTATTATTATAAAAAATCGATTAGTTAATAAAAAAATATAATATATGTTTTTTACATGAAGCTTGCTTGCATCTCATTAAAGATATCAACTAAAAAAGTAAATGTATATATATTTAAATGTAGAAAATAATTAATATACCACTATATAAATGTGTGGAATATATTTTAAAAACATCTTTAGTGTTATATAAATTATTTGAGCTATTATTTAATCTAAAAACTTGAAACCTTAGAAAGTTCTGTAAGAAGCAACAAAAATCATTAAAACTAAATCCAATTTCATCTAGAGTTGGTTTCTACTTTTAAATTTACATTTTTAATCACCTTATTTTTTATAGTTTTCGTTAAGTAAATACAATAAATAACCGTAATACCCCATCAGATCAATTGTAGCGCATTAAACTTTGCGTCTCTTGTGTGAAATTAAAACGCTTAACGGTCGCGCAAATTTCCCCGCTTCGGCATTCCGCTTACACTCCGCTTCTGTGTACGATAACCGCCAATTTTTCAATAAACTGCAATAAATGTTTATCCATTTATATGCTTGATGCAATTCTTCTTTATGTTGCTACTGTTGCTGTTTGTTTTAAGAGCAAAGGTTGCAAAAAGAACAAAAAATAAAACACCCATCCGTATTAATGGCCGTTCTGCACTGTTGGGCAACCACGAACTCTGTACCACCCGCTGCCCACTCTTTTGAAGTTAAATTGACTGACTTAAATGAATTATGGCTTTTCACTCTTAAAACTATTACGGGAGAGGACTTAAAAAAACATGTATAATTTTAAAAAAATTGTTTATATAAATAAAATACGAATCTAAGCATATATTTATACAGATCTAAGCTTACTTTTCAATTTTTTCTGCTAGCACTTGAATGAAGCCTTTATAAATTATTAAAGTACAAAATTAGTGAATAAAATATTTTTAAATTTATAAAGAAAACTAAAAATTAATTCACATAAATG
Organism: Drosophila ogumai; assembly: GCA_018904815.1. Lineage (NCBI taxonomy): Eukaryota > Metazoa > Arthropoda > Insecta > Diptera > Drosophilidae > Drosophila > Drosophila ogumai. The sequence goes on along the minus strand of JAEIIJ010012607.1, from coordinate 92,254 downwards.
AAATTAATTTTACATAAATCTCTGAAGGCAACGTAGCTGCGTTTATTATAGCCACAAGTTGAATTCTGCAGAAGTTCAAAACTCCACCACACATAGATATAATTTATTTATATTTTGTAATATTTTATTAATGCATTTATTTCCCAAATCAAACTCTAGAGCACAAAAATAAATCTCATAGTGCACTCTTGGCTAGTCAAGCTAGAAATAATCTGTAACAAAACTCTGAATTGTGGAAACGTTTGGGTGTGGCTAATGGATTTCAGTGGAATCCACATAATCACCGCATGACTCAGGCCGTGGCGAGGCCTCTTAGTTTATGAGAAATTCAATTAGAATAAAATTATAATTGCTGTAATGCACAGTGCGGTGGGAACACCTCCAAGGAAGTACTAGTTGTGTTAGCAAAAAGAAACCAACTCCCAGGATGTTGCATGTTGCTGCTGCTGCTGCTGCTGCCACTGCTACTGGTGTTGCCATTGCCGCTGGGCTGGCCAACTGGCAACTACCAACTGCCAGCAAGGAAATGAAAACGCCCCCCTATGTGAGGCAAAAAGCCAACGACCTGGGCAAGGCAGAGCAGTTGCAGGAATGAGAACGGGAACAGGAACCAGAAAAAAAAAAATAAACACACCAGAGTCAGAGGCAGAGCCAGAGCAGGAGCCAGGACATCGTTGGTCGTCCTGCCGCAGAGCAACTATAAAAGGGACTGCACGCAGAAAAAATACGCAACTTGGTCAGTTTTAATTGAAGAATATTTGTAAATATTAAAAAAAATTATTACTTAAAGGAATATTTGTTATACTTCCTACAAATCATTATTTTTCAGACTTGGTTTTTAGTGGTCTTAGTCTACCTAATTTTCTGTCAGTGCCTCGCTTCTGTTGGTGTCAGCCGGCAGCTTACAAAGTCGGACGCATGTGTGTGTGCGAAGGACGCTCCCAGCTTTTAAGTATAATTTTCCAGATACCGAGGCCGACTCGTAGCCGGCGTTGAGTCTGGAGTCCAGGTGGCAAGTGCTAGACAAAAACGATGTGCACGCCCCCACACAGGAGCTGCAGGAGCAGCAGCAGGACTCCGAGGAATGGCAGGACGGCTAAACGAGTAGGTGGAGAAAATTTAATATGATTATGTTGAAGTAAATTGCTTGAAACAAATGTTGCATGGGCATCCGCCCTCTGATCTCGCTCTACTCACCTGTGTTTGGCAGCCAGACGTTGACTTGATTCGGTCTGTGCCTCTATTCCCTCCTCTGGCAGGACCTTTAAAAAGCAATTAAGGACAATACGATTTTGGCCCTCAAAGGCTTTGGCTTCGGCTTTGGCTTCCAGCTGTCAACGAGTCGAGGCGGGGGGTAAGTGTTCCGTTTATTGTGTGGCCAATAAAATACTTTTTGGGTCCTGTGTGTGGGTGTATGTGTTGTAAACTTGCTATATAAATAATAAATTCGAGTGACTAAAAACAAAACCCAGGCACCCTGGAAAATTTAATAAAGTTGTTCAAAAGTTAGGGCCAGGCTTTTCCTTGGGAAAAAAGTGGGGGCAACACCAGCGATTTCTGTGTGATAAGTGGCAACCGGCACAGCATGTGTCTTCGCACCACCGCCCCCTCGTATCGCATTGGGCCAATATTCACAGGCATTCGAAGGCATTCGATGCCGTGGCGAAGCGAAGTCGCAAATTCCTGCCAACTGCCAGCATACTGGCTTGCCACGCCCCTCCGTGGGTGGATTTGCATGCCGAACAAATGGAATTTACGGCAACGGTTATTGCAACACAAAAATGCACCTAAGTTTGCACCTGCCGAGGGTTTCCTTATGCAGTTGGAGAAATAGTTTACTGCAAAAAGTTCTATAAAAATAAGTAAGGATTTGAAATCCTTGACAAAAGTATAGAATACCAAAGACTTCTGAAGCACCCAAAGAATGATTTTATGTTTACAAATATTAATAAAATATATTTTCTATTCAAATTTTTAAATAATCCCTCTTTGAAAATTAACATAAGATGTAATCTACTTTCTAGAACATAATTCCAGCTCTTTTATGCCTAAACCACCTTATTCTAATGAGTATTTCATGTACCAAAACTGGGAAATAAAATCATAGGAAATTACTGTTTCAAAAAATTAACTAAATTGAACAAAAAACGCATGGTTAGAGCCTTTATTGCTGCCTCATTTGCATGCAACCAAATACCGATATGCAATTATTTCAGCCCTTCCCCCTTTTGATGGCCAACTAACTTTACCCACTGCAACACTAATTAGCAAATGAGGCACACAGACAACCCCCAACTAACAGCTACCAACTACCAACAATATCTGGGAATAGCAAACATGGCAACTGCGACAACAATGTTGTCAATGTCTGGGATGCGGCGGCACGCTGGCATGTCTGCCGCTGCCAAATCAATTGCCAGGCATTCCCGTCAACGGCCCTCTGCCAATGATAATTAAATTGCACATCGAATTTTAATGCAATTCAATTAAAATATAAAATATTTTTCAATTGGTTCACTGAAGCGGTTAGCCTCCGCCCCGGCCTCGGCTTCGGGCCACGTAATTAAATTAATCAGCGATGCTTTCACTCATTGCCACCGATGCTGCCAATGTCGATCTGCTGCTACCACTTCGTCTGCATATTTCTCATGAATTATTTATATCGGATTATTCAAATTGTGTGATTGCCAAGTTGGATAAGCCAAGGCATTGACAGACAGTTGGAATATTTAATTTTAATATAAAACTAATGATCCTTGTGAGAGGTAAACGAAAGCAATAATTTTTGTAAAATTATTTCTATATTTTCTGAGCTCCTTAAATATAAAATTTTAGATACGTTTTCGGAATAGAAATTCCCCTTAGCTGTTAGATTTCGGTTTCTTCCCAATGACTCTTGAATCGCCTATCAAAAAACACTCATCGTCTTCGCTGATTTAATAGACTAAAACCCACTTTAGTCACTTTTCCCTTTCCCCAACTATTTGGTTTTTCAGTTTTAATTCGATTTTTTTTACTGGTCAACCACAGATGCAATTGAATGTATTATACAAAACCTAAACCAAACAGAGAGTTCTGATGCCGTCTGCGGCTTTGCCTAATCGAAATTAGCTTTGGCCTCAAATAGGCGGTGGCAATTAGCAGTCGCGGTGTACCGGGGAACGGAGGTGACGGTGGCTTTGACGAGCCAATGGCTGATGTCACATTCAATCGAGAGCAAAGCCCAACATCCATTAAGCCACTGTCACAGGGTCTGGGCTGTGCTGTGCCCTTTTTCGGTGGATCCCTTTCCACTTGCCCATTGAGCTGCACAAAAGCGAAACAAAATAATTTAAAGCCGGCACACAGGACACAGTCGTCGGCAGCGTTGGCAAAAAAACAATTATCTTCGCACTAAAGCCAGTTACAGGCTGCCGCAGTGGCAAATGATTGACACAAGGCTGACAGGCATTGCAGCGCCTGACAGGAGCAGGATCAGTCCGGGAAGCAGGGTTCAGCAGCCGGGAGCCAGGAGCCAGGAGCAGGCTGCCCATTCTCTGACAATACCCATCCCCCAGTTGATGTTCGTCGTGCGCTTGTTTTGTAATCTGCTTAAATGTAAAGTTAACAATTTCACCCATTTGGTCAGAGCACAATGACAGCAGGAAAAAAAAGGAAATGCAAAAGCAAAACATTCACAGTCAGCAGGAGAAAACTTTTAGGACTGAATACATACATTTGATCCTGTTTTTCTGCCAACTAGAGGAAAATGCATTCAAATGCATGGTCGAGTGGACGAGGGACAAGAGTGGTGCACAGGAAAATAAAATATAGATTTATCTTTAAGAGAACTAAGAAAAAAAATATATAAATTAAATAGGAGATTGAAATCAATAAGAAAATTATTTATAAATAAATCATATGTTAAATACTAAATTAATAAACAAACTCTACAGTTTTCTCTTGTTTTTAAAGTGATATTTTTTGCATGTGCAGCCATTTTAGGGTAGTACCACTTTGCCTTTGCCTGTTTCAGGTCAATGGTTGGCCATACGAACAGGCACACATACCCATACACCGACAAGAACCACTTGAGAGCCATCCTCTTTGCACGGCCGCCGCACGGGGCGTATGAGTAATGCGACTCCCTCGCATAGAAACGCTCGAGTTTAGCAGGCATCCTTCAGTGAATTCTGAAGAGGCAACAGCGGCTGGAGCTGGGAGAAGCGACACCAAGACGTTGCGGGCTGTTAATTTGATTTCTTGTCAAAGCAAACGGCAGGTGCCAGCCAACAGACGGCGAATGACAGCGGAATCCAAGGCTGCCATGGCCGCACTTTTGACTTTCTCTGGTTTGCCGTTGACGTGACAATTTCACACGCAACGCACACAGGCGCGCCGGCTCGACATAAATAAACAATGGGTGGCAGGAGACAGGAGCACGTCCTGGGCCCGTAGCATCGAAGCGTTAAATGGTTAACTCATCTCATTTGGACGTATTAAAGTCGGCAAGAACATAAAGCGTTCAGCAAGATGGCTGTCGAGGGCCAAAAGTTGCTAGAAAAAGCCCTTCTCAGTGCAGTGGGTAAAAGTGCAGTTGAAGTGCCTGGTTAATTATGCAAACTGCAGCATTAAATACATAATTAAATGGCTCTGGGGGGAGATGGCATTTGCATACGGACGGACCCCTGGCCAATGGCGGGGCTTAGGTCTTCCGCTTACAAAACCGCGATGCGCTTCATGAATTTCAAACAAAATGATGGCAAAACGTTGCCTCCAAAGCGCATTAAAATCATGAGCGCATAAAAAGAATATTTTAAGCCAGTAGAAATGGCCGCAAAGCGGGCGGCTTCTAGGGTAGAGTTGGGGCGGGACAAAGAATGGGCGCTTAAGCCAAAACGCTTCCCCAAAAATGGCCGACAGAAAAGCGAATGATAAGCGTCGTTTTTTATGGAGCCTGGCGGAGCGAACGATGCATGCATAAAGCTACAAAATGGTGACACATTTCAATTGGCGTTGCCAGTGAAAAAATAACCAAGTCGAATGGGAAATACTCTTTTAATATCAAAGAAAAAATTGCTATAAGCATTTCTTGGTACTACAAATCCTGAGAAAAATCACTGATTTCCTCCCTAAAATTTCCGTAAATCTTGAACAACTTGGGCTTGGCATAGCACCTGTTCCGGTCGCTTTCAGAGAGCATAAATCCTGCACAAAAAATAGCAAAGAAATCAACAGCCAAGAGCTGCACTTTGCCACCCTTGAAAGCCGCTCGCTCTCTCACTCTTCACATGGCTGTGAAATTGACAATATTTCACTGGCAAAAGCCGAATTTAGTTGCAGCTTGGCATCCGTTTTGGCCCATTGAACTTTGCCGTTGATTGCGGCAGCCCTCCATACAAAGAGGCTGAAAAAAGTAAGAATGAAATCCGAAAAAAAGGAAACTCTTTAAAGGCCCAAAGCACAGGTCCTTTAAGATGGGAAAAAATAAAGCGCAGCCAGGCGTGTAAAATGTTATCGCAACATCAAATTTCATACATCATAAAACATATTGGCTTAGAAAGTAACAATTTTGATTGCGGTAAGACGGAGCCCACAAAACGGAGCGTGGCATGCAATGAGCCGAGAGCCGGGACCCGGGCCCTAAGCGGATTTGGGTCCTTCTCGTTTCTTTATTTTTTTTTTTCTCCCGTTTGTCTCCTTATCGCCGCCAATGAATCTGTAGCAGGCTTCACGGCGCCAGTAAGTGGGTCATTTGGGGCCATGGCGACGCCCTGATGTGGTAGTTTCTGGCTCTAAACACGCTTAGACGAGAGCGAATGACTTTATAACTAGCTGCCAGCCATAAAGCAACTCCGCCCACCAATCCACCAATTCCGATGCTGATTCCAAGGCTGCCTGCTGCTAATCATTGATTCCACTCTCTCTCTTTGTGTAGTATAACTTTTCACTTTCCAAACTTTGGCGAAAGTCATGCCCGAAAAAAAACTTTCGCCCGGGAAACAGGAAGCGATCGTCTTGGCTGAGCACGAGCACTTCATTTTGGTGTCTCAAAGTTACGGGCAACAGATGCCCCATGCAAGGCTGTGATGGTAGTTTGTCCATTTTCTTGGAATTTTGTTATTATGTAAATATATTCATAATATAAAATTTTAAAAATTGCTTTTTAATATTATTTTTATAAGTATTTCTTAAGAAAGTATGTCATGTCCCAAAAAACATAAAAAAAAAACAATCAAGACCAACCCTAACAATAAGATTATTAAAAATGTTTCTAAAATATTTAAACACAATTAAATTCTATATTTGAACTTTCAGGTAAAGCTATTTAAATAAATCTTAGCATCACTGTTATCTCAGGTATAAATCTTCCAAGAAAATCCCACGTTAAGGGCCATGTTCGCAATTAATTTGGCCCAGTGCGAGTGCGTGTGCCAACCTGGTAACTGCAGCCGGCGGAAATAGTTCAAAAGTTCAGAACGCTGGCAACTAAACGGGTCGACAACCTGCCAGGGGGGTGAAGGTATATATCCTATATCTCCTGGCCCAACCGCAGCATTGTCTGCCCGCATTGTTGTCAACATTTTTGTCGTTATATCCTTTTGTCTGTCTGCAAACGTGGCCAAGTGTGGCACACACACAGCCAGCGTGCTGCAGTTTCTGCTTAGACACATTCACTTTTATGTCAGTCAAATTGCAAACAGCAAAGGTCAAGACAATAATCCAAGAAATTGATTTAATCCAAGAGCTTAAAAAGAAAAAATATATATAAATAAATATTTCCTATAAAAATATATGTAAATATCTCTTTAATTATAATTGAGTTACTAAGGAAGTTAACTTTTAGATAAAAATAACAATTTATATCCCCTTTACAAACAAATAATTGTACATTTAGTAAGCTATCTTATATTTGTTTACATTTGTTTATTTTAATTTTGCCTTATTGCATTTATTTCATTTATTTGCAATATTTAATTTAATTAGTTTAATAATACCTCTTTTTTCAAAGCCATAATTTCATCCATTTCTGTACACATTTCCTGATGCTCAGTGCTCAGCTCAGCTGGCTGTTCATTTGAATATTTTATTTGGCTTTGAGGCTGCACTTACTTTCGTTGCTCGTTCCGGGTGCACTTTAAGCAAGCTCCTTGCCAGTGTTTATGTCACCGGAAGTTAAGTTTTCACATGCGGTTAACGTCGCCTGGAGAGGAACGGAGCGGAGTAGAGCTCCTGCGGCATGCTCCTACTCGGTCCTCCTACTTTTTTGACCCATTTGCTGGCGTAGCAGAAGACTCCAGAGGAGGGCTGTCTGGTGTTCCTGTCTGTGGCCGCATCTCCTAGCCAGTTTCAGTCATGCATCTGAGGCCTGTCGGCTGCATAAATGTGAATGCAAATGTGGTGCACACAGATACACCTAGCAGGCAGAGAGAAAAAACAGAGGTAACTCGGGATGTATTAAGAAATATTTATGTAGAAAAAATGCTTAATTTTAGATTAATACATGTATAATAAATAATTTAATAAGATCTTGACTTGTAAAGTAAAAAATAAAATAGTTGGATTTCAATGACTGAATCATCTAGAAAGGTTCTGAAAGTAAACCCAATTACTAAATATAAACTAAAATATTTAATATAAATAAAACGATGTATTTAAACCTTAAATTCCCCTTCGAACCACCAAGTCTCTTCCTTCAGTGTATAAATTGTGTAAATATGAAGAGTACTTAGTGCAACAATGCCGGATTATAGTTGAATTTATTAGCTAGTGTGTGCAGCTGGCAAATGGGTTGATGGCATCCCCATCCCCATCCCACATCCTCCACTTGTCTGATCCGGCTGCCAGGATAAAACTCACCCATGGTGAGAGTACACTTTCCTGACTGACTTGGCTGCTAATTAGTTTTGCAAGTTGTGCACTCGGGCGAAGGCAGCCCGTCTCGTTGCCGCCGGCTTAGCCAAGTGATAAGTGATAAGAGCTTTGGCCAAATTCAATTTGCAATGCAGCCGCAAAGCGTTGTTTATCCAACCAATGCAGCAGTTTCCCCTGCTGCTGATTTTCCACAATGGAATGGAGATGGGAAAACAAAATCTCCGCAGCAGCCTCCCCCAAACGACTGCCTGAGCTGCCGTCGAGCTATAATTAATGATAAAGATGTTTCCTGCTAATTGACATGTGTCCGAGGGGGAGTGAGCAGCCCCATCCGCATCTGAGAGATAAAGATACTCGCCGAGAGAGACACGTGGAAGTGGCGGCAGGAAGTCGTCGTAACATTAATCCCGAATTAATACCTACACAGACGGCATAAGTGATAAAATATAATTGGAAATTCCACTTCACCATGAAGAGGGAGTGCCTGGTAATTATCAATCGGGAAGTGAAAGTAGTTTAATCGCACTTAAAGACCCCGCCCAGACTTCGCTTAAAGCGCAGCAGGAAGATACATTTTTTCAGGGTTTCCACTTTTTCCGCTCGCTGCGCTCCATTTGTATCTTTTATTCCTCCAACTGTCAGCAACAGAATCTGAATTTCTGTGTCACTAAGCAGCAAATCCTCCCTCGTTGTTGTAATTGTCCTGCAATTGTATTGCAGGCTGCCAGAGGCGGGGTATATGCCATATCCTGTATCCCAGGCATAGAACACTGCGAAAAGTGTACAAGAAGTTCGATGATTGCCAAAGTTTTGCTTGGATTTGCTTTTGCTTTGATTTCTGTTGCAATTTATTGTGTGACAATCGCAAGTTTTATTCCTGACATTTTTCTCTTTCGGCTAACATTTTTTCTTGTTGTTTTTTGTTCGTTATTGTTGCGATTATTATGATTCTTCAGTTGACTGCCGGTCCGTTTTTTAATAAATCATTTCCGCTGCTTGAGCTGGGGGAATATTATTTCCGCTTCCGCTTGGTTTCGTCCTTTTTTTCCCGTTCCGGTCAGCCTGTATTTTGCATGGCTGAATTTAAGTCCAACAGGACAATAACCTGAAAACGATGGGCCAGTTGTGCTGGCCAGGAAAGAATTGCTTGGAATAATTGGCAAATCGATTGAAACTCCATTGACAAAAAAAACCAACGACCATTAGGAGATTAAAAACTAGCCAAGCTTGCAATTAACCAAATGGAAAAAGGAAGAAGTAAGTCCAGCAGATGCCATCCTATCTGCTGACGATGCTATCCATATGTGAATCTGTACACGGAGATAAAAACAAAGACTTAATTTGAATAAATTTAATAATTAATAAATCAAAGGAAATATTTTTTTAGAAATTTCCTTGTATTTTAAATATATAATATTTCTATATTTTTAACTTTTCAATTCCTATGCCTTATCCTAGTTATCTTAAACCTCCATCAACTTCAATAATGCAAACCCTGACGATAGTTTTCCTCTCTGCACATCCTTATCCTGGGAAATAAACAACTCGGGCGGAGCTCAGCGTGCGGTGGCAAATGGCAGTAAAGCAATAACTGTAACCATTTATTTTTTGGCCACCCAACAAACACACTCTCACACACACGCACAGCGGGTGTCCTGCGCTAATGCTAACCCAGGCGCAATTCGATCTGACCTCAATGAGCGCCGGGATTTGTTCTCCTCTGGCTACCCAACAGATAAAAAAAGAAGAGGATGAAATGATATAAATAGTTCAAGTGGCTTGCCGTTGCCGCTGCCATCTCGTACTCGAAATTTAATTCGTTTGTTTGGCAACAATTTCGGAGAAAATTCCGCCAAAGAATTGGAACGCCAGCAGTGGCCAGGCAGACAAAGGAAAAGAGCACGAAAAACTCCTTCGACAAGGCAATCGACAGATGGGCGGGCGCTACTCGCTCCGTTTCTGCCAATTTCGAGGGCTGAATGTAAGCGTTAAATGCATTAAACTTGCACAAGACGAGTCGAAAGGCCCTAGGAAGGTGAGTGAGGGCACTGAAAGAAAGTATTTATTTGTTTATTTATTTTAAAATAATTAAAAAACACGAAGAAATTGAGTTAAACAAGGAATTTATAAAATAATTACCTATAAAACTTCTTTAGAATTGTTAAACTAATTTAACTCTGATGTATGGATATTATTGATTACTATTATAAAATTGTAATATAATTTATTTGATTTAAAACTTAATTTTCGTATATTTATCTCTCACAATTATATTTTAAGCTAGGCTTAAACATAGCATTTCTTATGTAAGTTATATCTAAAAGAATATAATATTATCTCACATATATCACACAGTGCAAATATCAATTGTGTATCAATACACTTTAGATATTTCGTTCAAGAGCTGAAAAAGTATTTTTCTTCGAGTATATCCTGCACACAGGATGTGCCATCTGAATGGCAAGCGGAAACGGAAACTGCTAAATAAGCTTACCCAAGCTCGAGCCGGAGCCCTGGCCTGAGACAGCAGCATCTCCTGCTGTCAGTTGGCAGGTGCAAAAGTGGAGACTCGCTAACTTTAACCACCCATAACCACACCATCACTGGGCCGAGCCGAGTGCTTCGCTCGCAGTTTGATTGTTTAAATATTTCATGGGATTTTATGGCAAGTACATGCTCACCCTTTTTCCAGCCATCTTCCATATTGATTCCGAGTCGAGTCTCGCGTGCTGCCCCTCTCTTTTTCTGGAAACAAAATCAACAGCTTCCACTTGAGCACCCCCCACCAGGCTCAGATCGCACATAAATACCGCGGTGGCGAAAAAAAAAATATCGCAGCAAACCTCCGAGATGGCGAGGGGGACGAGGTGCATTTAAAAATTAACAACCCATCATAAAACAGGGCCAACAACACGGAACAAGTCTTGGCCATAAAACAATGTCGGATCGAGTGCCACTCAGAGCTGAAATATTAATTTATTTATTCCCGCTGTTACGTTTTTTTACGGATCTCATAAAATGCCCGGGTTCGCATAAATTTTAATTCTTGACTTTTATGCGGGAGAGCTTCCCTGGTCCATAAAGTGTAATGACTCCCCGCCAAGTGGTCAGGGCTTTGAGAGGACTTGAGCTTGATCTTTGCCTGGCTGGATCATCCGCCCAAAAGTTGGGCTATCAATTTCAGCAACTACCTTTTGCCGCGGAACATGAACCAATTAAACGATTAACTCAAGTGCAGTTTCAATGGCAGCAACTTAATTTACCGCAAACAACCGCAGCAGCATCAGCAGCAGTTGCTGCAGTTGCTGCATCGCAAACAAACAACTCAGCAGGACTCGAACTCTCGCTCAGAGTCCTGAGCGGGAGTATCCGTGGCAGCTGAATGTCCGAAAGTTGTCGAAAAGTTTTCAAGTGAAATATCAGCGGAAGGCGGAAGGAGTGCATCCTGTGTCCCGTGCACTTTCGAGACCCCGTCGCGGACTGCTAAAAGCCAACTAAGAAACCCGGTCACGTTATGCACATTTCGCTGCACTCGGCCAGGATAACGGGGCCAGGCATGGAAAACAATAAGCGACCGGGGAGCCAGGCAAGGAGCAAAAGGACAACGCTCACGTACAGAGGCCAAAAAACGCATTTCATGCACACGGACTGGGGAGTGGCAGAGTGGCAGTGGGAACAGGAAAAGGGCCAGAAACAGGAACAGGGTCAGGGAAAGGAAACAACAACAGCAGCAACAGCAGCGATGAAGACGCGGCTAAAATCAACGGCCAACATGGCCAGAAATATTGGTGGCAACAGTTTCGCCCAACGTAAATTACCTGGAAAATACGTGACTTTACCGCGGAACGTGCGAGGCGGACAAAGAGGTCGCCGCCGGGGGCATCGTCGGGGGCAACATTGGCAACACCAACAACTGGACGTGAGGCAGAACAGGCGGCGGCCAACTGCAAACAACAGCCACCTCGAAGCGAAAAAGACAGGCAAACAACTGCAAGTTGGCGTTGGCGTTGCCATACATACATATATCCTCGGCTTGAACGCCTTCACAGGACCTCTTTTTGTTTGCACGCCCTTTTTTTCGGCACAGAGAAAAATCATTCATCACTGGGAGATTATTTGTATTTATTTCAGGCTTTTCAAAAATAAATAGAATGCTTTAAGTTAACGCAGCTGGTGCTTTAAAAATTATTTTAAAATCTTATAAAAAAGGTTATATTAAAATTAAATTATAAAGTATATTAAGAATATTATTTTATATAGATTTTTCAATCAAATATGGAAGAGAATCTACTTTAAAATACTTTGGTTGTTAGAAACGTAGTTCAAATATTTTTAATCAGTACTTTTTCATTCACAAAAGCTGTTTTCTTTTGCTTCAATATTTCTTATCTTTATTATAATTAACTTGCTTTTCTCTCAGTGTCTGACCCCTGCAAATGCACGTGATTTTTACGCGGCCAGTGCACTTAATTCAATTTTTGAGCCGCCGCACCGCTGATAAGCCGCCGGCACCACGTGCCCCCCTAAAATACCGTCCACTTTGTAGATGAGTTTTCCATAATGCGTGCGTCCCTTAAATCAATTAGAGCACTCTGAGCCGCCCTCATAAACGTCAAAATTAATCCACTATCCAGCTGCAGGCTCCCCTGTTCCTTATCTATGAATATTATTCTACTCGGGCGTACGTCACACTTTCTGGACTGGCAGCAGCTGTAATGACTCTTGAACTTGACATTTTCCAGCCCAGAATCCGGAGTCCCTCAGCCTCCTCCGCAGGGCTGTCACTTATATTTTTAATCTCCAGCAGCAGCAGGCGACACACTGCGAAGCGCAACAAAAAATACACTCCGCATATTTACATCTATATATCTTTGCCAGGAGGAAAGCGAGTGAAAAGTTAAGTAAGTTGGCTGCCATGGAGATGGCTCGAATCTCCCTTTTTTTAGGGGCGATTAACGCGAATGCGCAATTGAAATTAATTGTCAGTCAAAGTGGGAGAGACTCCCCCCAAGTTGAAGTCTGGGGATCTGAAGTCTGGAGTCTGAAGTTGTTGCATTTGAGAGCTGTTTCTCCCCCAGGGCAGCTAGCTACTTCTCGCACGTGTTTAAAACGAATTTTTATTTTTAACTTTATCCAAAAGCAGCGCTTGCCCTGGCAACCGCTGAAACGTATGCCACAGTCTGTTGGATGTTGCTCGTGATGTTGCTGCTGCTGCTACGCTGCTGCGTGTTGCACACACATGTGGCGCAAATTATGTCAACGTGGATTTGGGAAGTCAACTCCGCTTCTGAGGATATCACAGGCATAGCCCGAGCCCTCCCCCAGCAGCTTCCCTTTTGTTGTTTATTTTCATGCAACAGCTACAGTGGCATCAACTCTTCCCAAATGGGCCATGCAACACAATTTGAATTAATAAATTTTCTTATAAATTACAACAGCTCCTCCTCTTCCTTGGGGCTGCCTCGAATGTTTGTAGAATGTGCGCCTTGATCTTTGCCAGCAGCGGAAGCATCAATTAGACATTGGAAAATTTATGAAATACTTTGGGATAAAGCCGTGAATCGGCTCAAGTGGCATTGGCTCCGAGGAAATCCTAATCGTTGACGCCACGCGACAGGATGTTTATGTGGCTCTAGAGAGTATATGCACCTTCCAAAAAAGGGGAAAAAATAGTGAATTCTCAGTTTGTTATATTTCAGTATAAGAATCTTTTATTAAAGAGTTTTAGATCTTCTGGATTCTTTTCTAGTTTTGGTGCCACTTTCCCCTACTTTTACTTACTTAAACCTGCTTTTCCTACTTTTTTCTATTCATTTTTCTCTCTGCATAGAAACAAGAAATGCCATAAGCCCTAGCACCTAGATAATAACTAGTTGCAATGACATCAACTGGTCTGGACCAGTTTCTTGTCTGATTCGCAGTTCCTGCTTATGGGCAGCCACCTCTTTTCCCGAAGCATCCATGCTTCATTTATCGCATAATTTGCATGAGCCGCCTTCCTCCCTCCCCCCTTTTGCTGATGTGAAATTATTTTTACATTCGCGAAAGTCATCTGGAATCGGAGAATGGCATCTGCTTTCGTGATGCGGCGGCTCAGAGATGCGAAACTTCCGGCCAAGCAACTGGAACTCGGCGTTGCAGCGATGCAGATTGCAACATTCACAGATGTTGCGCATGTGCCCTGGCATCTAATGCATCGCTGCCACTTGAGATGGGTGTGGAAATTGGAAATGGGGAAGTCCCTTATGCATATTTCAACGCCTTTTTTGGGTAACTACATGTGAGTACAAACCTGAGAAGACGACAGCCTAACCAGAAGCCGACGAACCGAACGGAACTCGCACGAAATCGTATCAAATATCGAGGGAAGCTGACAGCTATGGCATAAACAAAGAGGCAAAATATGAAAAAACAATAACGCCGAAATGAGAAAAACGAAAGGGAAAGGAAGGGCACACAGGGTCGAAAGTGGGTGTGAGAGGGCCAAGACAAACAAATAAGAGAGTTCGGAGTAAAAAAAGAATACAATGCGGATATACACTTGCACTGTTAAGTTAAATATGCACAGAAAGAAATAATAAATATTTATTTTATCTTGAAATAAAATTAAGATCACACAAATTGATATGTTTAAATAAGGTTTATTTCTTTTTGAAGTCAACTCCCAAAGTCATCATACGAAGAAATTAATTAAATAAATTTAAAGACTTTTAACAGACTAACTTTTTATTTGCATAACGCTTAAAGATATTTTTAAGACTTTAAAAAATTGTTTTAAAAATATTATGGTTTCAATAAACTAGAAAAAAATAACATCTTTAATAAACAAAACTTATTTTTGAGCCTACAGTTAAGGAACTCTTCCCCAATGAATATTGTATAAATTATTTCTATGAAAAATTCAAAATTAAATATAACATTTATTAAATTATTTATAAACTAAGAAGAATTGTGTATTTTTATTCTATTCTTTAGTAAATTTAAATGTTCTCAAAGTTTGCTTTCCCGAAGCATTTCTCTGGTAAAAATCCAGCAAAAAAAAGTACCTGTTATTTGTTATTTCAGTGTTTTTCCCCTATAGACCGGATCCGTTTCCAAGCCTTTGTTTGTTCCTATCTCCCTCTCCATGTGTGTATTTGTCCAAAAACTTGGTAACTTCTCCGACTTGCCATTTGCATTTCCCACGTTGCCAAAGGCAGGCTGGAAAACCTGAGGGGAAAGAGTGAGGCTGCGAGTACAGGGAATGCCAAAGTCAACGTCAAAGTTGAACGTGTCAGATACAATTCCATCGCTGCTGTTGTTCTTCTTGTTGCTGTTTGGGTTATGTCTTTGTTTTGTTTTTGAGGCCAAAGAAGCTGGCAACTGTTAATTGGAATTCGGACCGGACCCGTCCCCCTGTCATCCCCGATTACGTTGAAATTAATACAATCTTTCTATTTGGCCGGGGAGCAGGAACCCTGAAACAGAAAGATAAATATACAAAATTAACACGTACTCAGGTGAAAATGAGCAGGTAGTTACCCATGTGTGAGTGTGTGTAAAAGGACGGCACACACACAGCCAGCCGTGGCACTCGTAGAGCAAATAACCCTAATAAATAAGCCAAGTCGCTCGATTGGCGGGGCTATAGCTCCGCAGGAGTGGGGCAGTGCCAAGCCAAGATGTTCATGAAAAAAGTTAATTAAGGTGTTTGCCCAACAACAACGCCGGGCATTATATGCGAGATATTTATCTCCCGGCGGACACACAAGAGAACGACTGTGGCCGGAGGGGATCCCATGGCTGGAGGGATCTGGATCTCGTTCTGGTTGTGGGTCCGGGGGCCTGCTTATGGCTCGGTTGCATGCCTCGGAGTGTTTGCCTTTGAAATGTTTGTCATTATCGTCGTTAACTTTTTGATGAGTCGAACGTGTGTGATAAAAGTGTCACAAGGATTGAAAAGAGACCGATGAGGAGAGAGGAGGGAGAGGAGAACGGAGAAAGGAGAGTGAAAGGAAAAACTAATAACGCAGGCAGCAGAAATAATTTTGTACGTGAGTGTCGGATGTTAGGAGCAGAGATGACGTCCTTTTTAAAGAAAATATTCGATATTTTGGGAAACTCTTGGAAAAATAAACAAAGTCACGTCACTTGTTGAGAATTATTTTATTGAAGAGACACAAATTAGCTTAATATTTAGGGATTTTTATGATTTTATAAAATTTTAAGAAAATATTCTTTACAAATAAAATTTAGCTACTTGGGATATGTTCGAACTAAAAGTTTGTTTAACTCTTTATTTTAAACAAAACAAACTCTTTCTTTAAAAAACAAATAGGCTACAAACAAATCTATTTTAATTTTTTATATTCTTTAAAAAAATATACAAAATTGTATTATATTAAAAGAACAATTCTCTTGGGATATTAAAAACGCAGAAAACATAACTAATTGACTAGACCCTTTTCTATTTGTTTATTTAATCTTTACAATTATTTTTATAATATATTTAAGCATATTTACTAACAATAAAATATATTACTTAATATGTTTTCCAATTTTAAACTAATATTTGTCAAAAAAGTAGCCAACCCCGCATCTCTGACCAAGAACGACTGAGGCACAGTTAGCGAGACAGCGGCGGGCAGCGCAACGAATGTATCTTTCGGATACCAATTGCCATTAGTTTATTGAGAATCTCGAATTTATGGCACTGCGTGTCGTGGCCAACCACGCACAAATGGTCACAAATCTGGGCCTGCAACACATGTGGGCCTGGACCGGCCTCCTCCGCCTCCTCCACCTTTTACTTTATTTACTTTTGGCTCCTCCGGCATTTGTGGCACGTACAAAATTAATTTGTTGCACTATTTATGTGTCGCCCTGATGAAAATGAAATCAAATTAAATTTTCGGCACAATTCAAAGTGAAATTTTGCAGCAACAATAAACAAAGCAAATGAGGAATAAATCTCTCGAAACGACGGCTTACGTGATGTACGCTTTCCCATGTGGGGACCGTGAATGGGAAATTACAGGAATTTCCACATTGGTCGAAATTACATACTTAGGTAATATCCCGAATACTTATCCTGGCCCGGAATTCGGATACTAGGAATTGGTAAATGGGTAGGCGGAATAATAAAGCAAACAATTACGAAATATGCATAGAAGAGAGTAATTTGACTACCTGAATTCTTAAATAATTCTTAGGCAAACATTTATTTATGGATAATATTGAACATGTTTATCATGTGAGAATGAAATATTAAATAAAGCAGGTAGATACAGAAGTTGTACCTATCTATATACAAAATTATATAATGAAAATATTTGTCTATAATTAGAATTAATATTTGTAATAAATTTATTTCCAACAAGAAAGGAAGCTAACTTCGGGAAGCCGAAATTTGTATACCCTTGCAGTTTGCCCTGGGTACATGGCATCAGATCAATCGATCATAACTAAGCCATAAATGCATTAATTTTAATACGGAAAGCTTTTCTATGCTAGTTTTTATAATGTTAATAAAACTGCATACTAAATTTAAATTTACCAAAAACTAAAAATTTTCCCAATTTTTGACCATTTTAACGATGTAACCCCTTGTAAAATTATGAAAAAATTAAAAATTTTGGTTTTCTTTCCTACATGGCTAAAAAGATTCTCCTGTTAAAGCTGATCAAGAATATATATGATTTATAGGGTCGGAAATGGCTTCTTCATTGATTTGCAAGCTTCTGACTAAAATTATAATACCCTGCAAAGGTATAACAATTGTAGGCAAAGTTAAAAACCCTTAAGATACATACATATGTATATCTCCCTTTCTATATCTAGATACTAATACGTCCTTATTTCCGAAAAGCCGTTAATAATTCGCAAAGCAATATAATTTCCATTTCACACTTGGCACTCTGGCCGCCGGGGAACGCTGCCTCACCTGAGCTGGAAGGAAGCACACACAAACAATTGCATCGCTTCCACTTCATTTAAGTCGCATGCTACAGAGCGAGGGGAAAGGTGTAAAATTAATTGCCAACATGTCTCTTACGTGCACTGGCAATTACATTTTACATTTTACATTTACGACTGGCACGCCGGCTGGGGAGGGGGGAGAAACTAACTAATCAACTAATAAATCCATAATCACTGTTATTAGGCGAGATGCTCTCAACCGGTCCAACTTGGCTAATAAGAACTAACGTGGCCAACAACAACTGCCGGCATTTCCCCCGAAAACAAAACAAATCAGGCAGTCTAGCTCCAGAGAGACGGAGAGAGCTCTCTCCTAAACTCTTATACTCGCCGAACACCTTTCGTGGGAGTTTGGACTCTCTCTCGCGTTTTCGCTTTTATCGCATGCGATTTCGCTTGCAGTGCAACGAAAACGAATCAAGTATACGTATCCGAGGGTAGCTCGTGTGCGGCTCTCTTTTATGCTCGGTCCATATGATTGTGCTCTCTTGTTGATACCCTTGAGTGGTGGGAGAGGTATGTTCGATCGGTGGCTGAGTAGGTATTACATATTTTGAGAAAATTATGTTTGCGAGTTTATGTCGCTAAACTTAAGTCGCACGCTGATTTGAAGTCTTATAATATTAAATTCCTTTTATTATTTCACATTTTATAAAATTCATTTAATTTTGTCCATCAAATTTATTAAATATATTACCAATATTAAGTTGAGTATACGCAATGGCTTTAAAGCTCATCACTCATACGTACTGTTATTTAAAAGTAAACTACAGACATAAGCAAATAATTCTCAAAAATTAAATTCATGGTGACGAATAACTCCCGCTTCAACTACGGAGTATCACGACGGCGACTGCTGCGTTTTCACACCCTGTTTCGGACCGCAGTAAGCGAGCTCGACGGCAGCCAGCTCTCAGTTTTTTCCGAATCGCTGACGTGAGCGGACGTGCTGTTCGCTGCTTTGAGATTTTTGGATTTTCCCAAGCCAGACTCGCGCGTTCGTGTGTTGTGGGCCGCCTTTGTTTGTCTCATTTTAGCGGCCAGCGATTTGGCAACCGATGCGAAGGAGCCAAAAGGCCCCAAAAACAAGACACGGCGCGCAATTAAATGCAAATGTGTGAAAGTGTAGCGCCCGCTCAACCAAAGGCATAATAAGGCATATTTCGCGGCTCCGGAGTGCGAACAAGCGCGAAGCGGGGGAGCAAGAGACAAGTGCGTGATTGTTTGCGAACAAATATTAATATTTGCGAAAGAGATCGCCAGATCGCCAGATCGGAGCAGCAGCAGCAGCTAACCTCACATCGCATCGCAAAAGCGAGTATTTAAAACGGTAAGTTTTTACGCCGTCTTGTTCGCATTACACTTTGAGCCTAGGCCCAGGCTCCATCTCGCTCTGGCACACTATCTCTCCGCCCGTTTTGCTTTGTGCTAAGCTTCGCTTGGCGCGCGTTTCGAGCTTTACCTCGCCCCCTTCCTCCCACCCGCAGATCAACCGATATTGCCTATTACTGCGGTTCATTTGCGTGTCGCTAGCTCCATCTCTTTCCGGCGAGCGAAAAATAACTGTTACAACAATCATTGCTGTTGTTGCACAATTTTCCCATGCGGTGTGTGTGTGTCACTTGTTGTGTGTTTCCTTGGTTTTCCGGTGGAAAATGTGCGATGAAAAGTCTGGCACTTGCAGGTGGAAAACGTGAAAAACCCTGCCCAGCAAGTGCATTTCGGCCTTGGCTTCAGGCCCACAAAAAATAAACAAAGAAAAAAACATTTTCAGCCTTACGCACCCAAAGCTTCAGCAATGCGATTTTGGCCAAAATAAAAACCAGTTTCGAAAAGCAGTTAACCACAACAAAAGTTTATTTACTCCAAAAGAGAGCTTCGCTCAACAGGTTTATTTTTATTTTCATTTTTTTTTTCAACAAGAGGGGACTTTTATTTGCTCAGAAGCTCCAGAGAATAGGTATTTCTGGGTAATGCAATTCCAATTTGTGCAATTAAACGTACTTGATTTATAGAACCTTTGTGGCTGAAGATGCTGAATCAAGGGAGTATCATAGCAATATTCCCTGTGACGACGATGAGTTTGTGAGCTTCGTATAGGTTTTTCCAGTTTTAATAATCTTATGGGTTCTGTATTCGTAAATTATTTAAATATTTAAACAACCTTTGACGTTAAAGACTCTGATTGAAGGGAAAACAAATTAAAGATTCTCCGTTTTTTACAACAGGTTTCCCACAGTCCGGGTTCAAGAAATAGCGGATACAGCAACTTTACAGATTTTCCAATTAATATCCTTATAAATATTTAAAGAAATTTGTGTGAAGTAAAAATATAATAAGGCCTGTTTGCCAAGTTTAAGATTTTAGGATTTGCCTAATTATACATTTTAAGTTCAGCAGTAAATAATCCAAATTTCTTGTAAGAATATTAAGTTTATTTAATATTGTTATTATAATATAGAAAAAGATATTCCCTGGGACACTGATAATATAATGTTCTGTCTCGGATTCAATTTATTTATTATTATGGCTTTTCCAGAGCTCAAGTTTAAACAATTTATGGTTTCTTGGTTTTTACAAAAAACACATCGGAATAAACACTGAAATGTTTTCTAACTGATAATGTACTATCACAAGTTCAAAGCTTATCAGCAGAAAGTTGATTATAATTCGGAATTATCAGTTTAAGTTTTTAAATATATTCTTGAGTTTTATAGTTAGAGTATATTTTGTTCTCTGATACTAATACACCTTTTCAGCATCTTGCCGCTCCTCAGTAACTAGTTCAAGTAGGGATTTGGGTTAAAACATTTCCTTTGTGGGCCAAAATCAAAGGCGAGAAGCTCTCAGCGCTCATAGAGGCACCAACAATGGCGTGAAACAAAACGGAAAAAAATGCGAGTCTTTGAGTCTGCAAAGGTAAAACTGCGGAAGTCATTTAACAGTCTACTTAACTTCTGCCAAAAATGCTTAAAAAACAAAAAAAAAACAAAAAGGTGAAAGAAAAGACGCGGGAAAAGGGAAAAATGAAGTAGAAAACGGCAAACTGGAAACGTTCAAGATGGCTCTTCGGTCTCCTCCGGTCTTTGGTCATGTTAGAAAGTAGCTGTAATTGCGGCTCCCCGTAACTGTTATTGTTACGGCCGCCACTCGCTCAACTGCAGGCGGTAAAAGTTGCCCAAAATGAATTGTCATACACGACGTTTGTTATATATATTTTTGCAGTGTCTTACAATGAGACAGACAGAGTCATACACATTTGAGATTCATTGTTGTGTATTCGCATCGTTTTTTGCCGCTTTTGTGGGCGTTTGTCCACTGAGCTTTGCTTTTTGTATTGTTTTCAAGACTTTCTGCGAATTGATAAGCGAAAATACAGAAAAAATAACAATAATAAAAGCTGACGAACTCCGGTTTTGGTTTTTACATCCACTGCCAAGCTGTTTTTTTAGCTGTTTTGCTATTTCACTCTTCATTATTGGCGACTTGTGTTTGTAATTAGCAAGTCGTCTTTCAATATTTCTATGACTTGCGGTCTCCGCTCAGCGGAATGAGTCAGCGACTGAGACAGAGAGAAAAGAGCGCTTACGATCGTTTACCCAGATGTCTGCCTCTCACTCTCCCGATCGGCGATCAGCGAGCGGTTAAACCCAAAGTCAAGCCCGATCTGTGACGTCAATGGGAGAGCAATCGCACAGAAATAAAACCAGATCTAAGACAAAGCAATATTATATTTAATAGTACAAATAATAAAACTTAAAGTAAAACATAAATTTTATCAACTGAATAATGAGTGTTAATAAATAAAGCGATAAATATTGAAGAAAAATATATAGTATTTTTTTACGGCTTCCTGAGGCATTGCTGATAAGCAAGCAAACAGTAGCAACTGAAATAATTATTCCTGAGGGACCTTAAAGCCACTGATTCTACATTGTTTCTTATATAAAATAAAAAATAATTTCTAAGAGAGCTTTTATTACCTTTTTTAATTGTGTTAAATGTTCAATAATGATTTTTTACAAACAAATAATATAACAATTGAAGACTTTGAAGTATAATTACTTCATCTAACCCTTATTTTCTATATTCATTCCCTTATCTGTACCTTCTACGTGTGAGGTATTTACTCTCTTCTAGCATTAGGTTGAAATCAGATAGACTTGTCCGGTCAGTCTCGGGGTTTATTGCGTTGCATTCAATTAATTAATTCCTATTTTATAGCCGCAGCTGACCATAAAAACGTGAAACGAGGAACAGAACCAGCATGGGTTACATACATAGTTCCCCACTGCGACATTCTCTAAAAATGAAATGAAGTCGTTGCACTTGCTTTCACCCTAATGCCTTCATCAGCTGCACAAACTGAGAAGAGGAATCCCATTCCCATTAATTTTCCGCCGTCTCTCTATCTCGGGGTTATCTCCCATTGTTTGCCGCGTCCTTTTGTGTTTTGTTCTCTGTATCTACCTGCGTGCGCGGGTTTCCCTTTATGAATTTATTTCGGTCGCTGCCTGGACATGTGGCTCTCTGATCCGTGTCCTGTGTCCAGTGTCCTGTGCTCTAGTTCATTAGAAGGACTTTGCTAATCGATTTCCATAATCAAACAGCTGGCGTTAGAATGTTCTGGCTGAGTGAGACATGGCAAATTAAGCAGAGTAAATGTTGATATAATAAACCTCTGGTAGGGCCAATTAGACCCGCTCCACCTCACCTCACCCACCGGGCGGGCGGGCGATAGACCCACATATTTTCTCATTTAAATAAAGAAATACACAGCCTACCACAGCAGGGGAAACATTAGGCGAGCCTAAACGTGGAAATTAGCGGCCACGGTAAAAGCCAACAAAAAATGCCAAAAAAAAAAAACCAAGCATACAGAAAAAATAAAAAGAGAAATTTAATTAAAGCCACATAGAAAAAATGCATAAATTTAGTCACCCAGACACCCACCTGGCATGTAATATTTGTAACCTCCGAGGCTGGAAAAAAAAAACGTGTAATTTTCACGGTCCCCGAGCTGCAGCTTTTCACCAACTTGGCGCCGGGTCAGTCCGGCATAATGATTAGGGTCAGCGTGGGGTCACTGGGGTGGCAGCGGCGACGGCTTCAGTCCGAAAAGGAAAACTCCTGTCGGACAGCAGCAGCAGCAGCAGGTTGCTTATAATTTTCATTTTCCATCCTCCTTCTCATTTTCCTTTGGCTTTGTTCTGCCAGAGATAAAAGCATTTGTCATTAGCATAAAATGTTCAGGTTCAGGTTTTGATCTGGAGTTTGACCGAAAAGAATATTTGAACTTCATTAGTGGGCCAGTCAGCCAGGCAGCCCAAGGCCCTAATGGGCACTTGGCTATAATTAAAATTTAAGCTAATTTTAATGCTCGCAGCGGCACAGTAGAGCAGTAAGTCAGCGGCCACAATCTGGGCCAGATATTAAAAATACCTGAAATGGCAGAGAATGGTCTTTGTTAGCCGCTTGATTGCATTTTAAGAATTGGACACGTGCCCTGAAAACGTCTAAGGTGAAAAATGAAGAGGGGAATATAGATTAAAAGCGGTCTATAAGAATCTGGATAATAAACTTTTGTGAAAAATGTCTTAAGGTTTATGTTTTCTTTAGGTGTTACTTTTTCAAAGTCAATGAAAATTCTTTGTACTTCTTTACTTCTACTTTAATAGGCAAGGATTTCAAACAAGAAATATTTTATTCTTCAATTTCTTACGCTTAAGTTAATTGACTCTTAATGTTTCCAAGTTGTAGTCACTTAATGGATTCCCCTGCAAGTTCCAGCACTTCCCAGAAACCTTTTACTGTACCCGTAGGAGGAAACATTCTGATGCCTAGACATTGATGGGTATTCAGTGATAAAAACCAGCCCACGCAAAGGTTATCAACAAAGGTTATGGCCGGAGAAAAGACAGGAAAAGCCTCTTTTGTAGGTGCAACCAAAAGACGATCGAGTCATCATGCCTCGCTGAGCACTGAGTAGTAGTGCCCTTGTCAGACAAAAGAACCCTCGACGGCGAACAAAGTGCAACGTCGCGAGATTTAAGCCGCTGATAGAAGTCAAAAAGATAGTGTAGACTCACCCCAAGATGCCAAAGATAGAGCGTTCCCAAGAGCGACCACTCAACGCTTCGCCCTTCGCTTCGATGGTCAGCAATTAAAGGGACTGCGACTACGACTGCTACTGCTCTTGCTCCTGCTCCACCTTAATGATTGATATCCGCCCAGCGGGGCCTGGGAAACTATTTAAGCCATACAAACACACGACACATTGCGATACATGATCCCCAATAACCGAAATGTCAGGCCCCTCGAATTTACATCAATGGCATATATCGGCTGAAAATTTAATAGCACATTAAGGGCGGACAAGGACTAACATTTGCATTCCTAATGAGACAGACACGCACAGACACACAGACACACAACCCGACGGCAATTGGTGGGGACAGTTGGAATTATATAGCAATCAGTCGTGGACTCGAATGTGTCAATATGTTCCATTGGAGGAGGAGGCTTCAGCTCCGACGGACTGTCTGCAATTTTTATGCAGGCTTTATAAACAATTCACTTCCCAGCGAAATCGGAGCAAGACTGATGGCCCGGGTACATGTAAATCAATACACAAACAAATTATAAATGCAAACACAGACGGGCGGGCCAGACAGGAGCGAAATGTCCGACTGTTTGCACAGATTGACGCCATTAAAATCAACGTATGACATTTTTTATATGGACCCTTGGACTCTGACCTCTGCAAATACATGTGGGAATAAATACACTTGGAGTAAAAAAATAAAAAAATAAAAAAATATTCAAGAAAAATTGGGATATTTATTCTTTGGGAAATAATAGCACTGAACTCTGTGTTTAAAAATCTCTAAAAAAATAATATTAGACTACAAATTATATTTTAATTATGTCCCTCTTTTCAAGGCACCAAGAAACTTCCCTAAAAACATTCTCTTCCTTCTGTAATTACTTGCACCATTTTGCTTATATTTTTCTCCAAGTGTACCCATATATCCAGGCCACCTCTTAGATGGACAGTCAATGATAATCGGTCAACAGAACCAAAACCCAAACACGAAGCCGAATCTGAGGCCGAATCCGAACCGGAGTTCGAGTCATGCATGTTTTAAGCTGCCCGCTGTGTGTGGATCCACAAAAGAGGTCGTAAAGCCGAGTGTCATAAACATAAAATTGATTCTGATTTTGTTAGTCCCCCTTGGTTTCTCTGGTCTTTCCCACTCTCTCTTCGAGTGTTACTATCAAAATCTGGTTCTGGCTCTGGCGGGGTGTGCTTAATTTTTAATCGAGTCGCGTGGGCAGACCTTCGGAGAGCCTCTATATTGATTTCGTTTCAGATGTTGAATCCAAAATTCCCGTACGCATTAATTGCTGTTATTATTAGGACAATGCGCATTAATTATGAAAGAGCAAGCGTAGATTATATCACAAGTGCCTGCCCCTGAGTAGCAGTTGTGGTGTCCATAGTCATACTTTTTAATGGCCCATAAACCCGAGGAGGCCAGAGCAAGAACATTATCGATATTCTGTGTATGCCCACGTATGCCTAATTTATGGCCCAGTCAGCACAGAAAGTTTAATGAACCTGCAGCTTAAAATCGTAACTTCTGCGGCTCCCGCCCCATGAAAGTCGGCCTATCTGCCGACGCCAAGCTCAGAGTTATTAAAACAGACAAGTCTGAGAGGTGCCGCCGCCACAGCAGAAGCTAAAGCCAAGACCCCAAGACTTGAAACACGAAAATATGTTACAACAGGCGGGTACAGTGCGTCCCGTCACACTGTTGTTAGGTGAATTTACGGAAAAGCGAGTCATTCCTGTAAGGTATTAAGCCGTGATAATGTGAACCTAATGGGAATGATATAATAATGATTCAAAGTTTTTGTATATGTTTTTCAAGTCATTGACAGAATATTCTTATATATTTGATATTTTGAGTGATTTAATTAAATTAAAATAATTTGGAATACATAAACCCCAAAAAATATATTTTTTAACCCAGCTCTGGGAACCTAGTTATGATCTTTAAACATACTACTGACCATCTTATACCCCCGAAACGCAGTGTACTATGTATGTGGTATGCAAGTAGGAAATGAGTGTGGCTTACTCACACATAACGGGGTCGCTGGCGGTTGGCGGTTCGTTTCGTCGTGATTGCCGCGTTGTGGCAACACCTTTGAGCCGGCTGCGCATGCGCCGTGGAAAACTTGGCGGGGAATGCACTTTTCCAATAATTTGGTTAGCGCGATTAAGTGGCTGCTTGTGGGATATTTTGACTTGATGTGATTCTGTGGCTAACCAAATTACCGACGGATCAGGCGGCTCCTTCTGCCGTGATTATGTTAATCGGGGAGAACCATAACCATCGTGGGAATATGGCCCAGCAGCGACACAGGCCGAGATTTTCACGTAAGCCGCTTAAGCCAAACAAGTGAGTGGGGGTTGGGAAATGGGAAAGGGAATAGGATTTCTTTCTTTCTTTTTTTTTTTTTGGGAACGGCAAACAGACGAGAGACGAGTCCAATTTTGGTCTCTGAGCCATTTGACAAATAAGACTTTTCATGTCGACAGCCATCGCGCTGCGCCTCGTCTCCGTTTCGTTTCGTTTTGTAATTATTTTGCCAGGCAGCAAAATGAAAAGGAAAATTCTGTTTTCATGAAAACTGTCAGAGGCCAAAAACTAAAAGCAGACACAAGATAAATAAAGCACTGCTTATTGCTGTCCTTTGGCTGTGTGTTTGTCATACAAACAGGACGAACACAAAAAACCAGTGGCAGGAAAAAGAAAATGAAGCTCCGGAGAAAACTTTCATCATTCGGTTGAGAAAATTAATTAAAAGATAATGATGAATTCGCTGTTTGAGCTTCACACACACACACAGTTAGAGGAGATATTTTGCCGGAAAGCAATTAGAGGAAACCAATTATGCCAAATAATTTTGCCTTAAAGCCCTGCCCCAATCGGTATTATTCGTGCCAAGCCGCCCCCAGTCGCCCTGATGACCTGTTTGCATGTCTGCCACTTTGCCTGTCGACACAAAAGGCACTGCCCTGCTAAATATTGATCAATTATGTCAGTCCTGCTGGGACTCCTGGCAATTTCAGCTGTCCCAGGCAAATGCATCCCCTAGTCCATCCATCGTCCTGGTCTTGTTTTTTTTATTTTCTAATTCGTATATTATATTTCTTTTTATTTGCAGGTAAGCACTGTTTGGAGGAGCTTCAAGTACGCGAATTTGGGTTTTTTCCTTTGTCGAGAATGTGAGTATCCTTGAAGATGGAGCGTTTCCTGCTTGAAACTTGATGCCTATTCAAAAGATTGAAGTCCGTTGTTGTCTGTCATGAGGACTCGGGCCTTATTTCAAAAACTTTCCCACACAAAATGCTATATATATATACCCAAAAGGCTTGCCCCAGGACATTCGCATATACATAATGCATAAATATAGATGAATATTTAAAAAGCTCTTTAAAGAGCATCTTTATTTGAATTCGCTTTTCAAAGGCTCCCAGGCTGTTGTTGCGAATTAACATTCAGAACGCTTCAGGCCAGGCACTACATGCGACGAGTGTTTGCAGGGCATTTAAGTTAAGTCGAGCTAAAAACTTCCTCTGACATTAAGGCTCTTTTTTTCCATCCCATTGTTGTGGCTGGGCAAAGCAGATAAGCCAAGTTAAGGGGATTTGGTATACTGGAAATTTCACGCCTCACCAGAATATCGATTAGAATTGTTCAATTTCAATTATCATCCTCCGGAAAATGTAAAGATTTTCCTCTAGATGATGATGACAACGATAATGAGAAAGAGAGATGGCCGGAAGGGGAGGAGATGGCCAGGCTTTTCCGACAAAGCCTGTTCGAGCGAGCAACATGGAAAACGTGAGACGTGAATTGCATAAAATTTAACACTAAATAGCCCCAAAAAATTGCTGACTTTCTGCCTCGCTGAAGGAAAGCTTTTGGAGTCTCAAATTGGGATTCTCGAACGCCCCGCCGTCGATTGATGCGCCAATAAAATGAAATAAAACAAAATTAATGAGCAGCCGTTCGTGCCGAGCCTGGGCCCCGGCATTGGAAAATTGCGCAAAATAAATTAAATTAAGCGTTTGTTTCTCAGGATTTTTCCCCGGTCACAAAATCGAATCGGGCCCAGGCGAAGATGTATGGCATTTTAAAAAGTTTTAGCCCAATTTAGCCCAGTTGATTGTAAATAAGTACACACACACAGCGCACAGAGTACGGCTTTGAGAGCGACATCTTCAAAAGCAAAGCAAATCGAAAATCGTGACGGGAATGCATGAGAGCCGATGGATGATGGTCCCAATGGCTGGGAACCGTCCCAATAGGTCTAGGTCCCGTCGCAGACTCCATGGAGACCTCCGCCTTAGCCTGCTTATTTATCCTTAGATCGCCTTAATTGCTGCACACAACGGCACACATTTGATTCAATCAAACAGAGCCATTGATTTTGTGTCTTATTATTTCGATTCTCCCCCCATTCGAGTATGACTTTTTCGTGTAATTGAAATTGCTTTTACTTTTATTTTTCGGGGGGGAAATGCCTCCTTTTGTTGGGGGCGATCTGGCTTGGAAATTTATTTAAAGCGCCAAAGCATTTTCAATTAATTTGCCGGCGGCGGTTTGGGGGTGCCTGGGCCCGGCAACACCGCAAAACAGCCGCAAAGAATTTTATTTATTTATATTGAGCTCGTCGGAGCAAAAGTGTCAACGGGGAGAGGTGGCAGCAAGGACCCCGCAGAGTCCTTTCTCCGAGCTTTTCATGTAGATTTTATTTGCGACAAGCAGCCGCGAGTCAACAAACATAAGCACACACACCCGGCCCGAGCCCGGGACCAACCCAAGCCCAAACCCATGCCAAGAAATTGAATTTTACATGTATTTTTAATATTTACCAAGCGGCAGCAGCCAGCAACAACAATAAAAAGCGAGAGGGACTTGTTTGTCTTGTTTGCGCCCCAAAGGCAGCTACAGTTTTTGATGTATGAATACCCTGGATATGGCCGCAGGTCCTGAAACTTGCTGCCACAGTTTGCAGTCTCCAAATAAAATAATAAAAGTACTATTTTTAACAGCACTTTCTGTACAGTATAGTTTTCATATAAAAGATTAATAACAAATACTTGATGGAAACTTTTTTGAGAGAGTTTTCCCTGAAGGGTACTCGCAATTCCGGGCTTTTCTTTCCTGAGACAGCCTCATCTGCATCCCTTTTATCGTTTGTCTGCGCCAAAAGGAATATGAAACAAAAACTGAAGACAAAACATATTGAATTTCCACCGCTGTCCCTGGCTCGACCCGCGCTTTGTTATCATTTTATTTTTCCTTTGGTTGGCTCCTCTCTTGCCATAATAAAATGGAAAATATTTGTTAACGTTTTTATGCAAATCAATGACGCTGAGGCGTGGGCTAAGCAAATGCGGCCAAGATGCGGTACTGCGACGGGGGAATTTATAATAAAATTTTGACATGGCGACAGAACAACTTGACAGCCATAAAACATCAAAAAGTTATCGCTCCATCGCCGGAACCCCAGCCAGATCCAAAGGATCCCTCTGCATCAACCGTGCCGCGGGCGGATGGGATGGACATGTGTCCTGGCTGCTCTGAACAAACCGTTTTTCTTTTTTGGCTGCCTTTTCGTAAATTTAAAATCAAGAAAATGCGGGAATTACGTTTGTTTTTTACCCCCTCCATCAGCTGATGCTTTTTTTTCACCCGAAGTAGTCCTTGTTTTCATCATCAGCAGTGAAATGCATAAAGTTTTTCACAAAAGTTGCTGGCTGGATTTGTTTGTCGCAAAGGGTCGACAAGGAGAATAGCTGGAACGGGATCGAAAAAAAGGATGGGTATCGGGAGGACAAGGAGCTGTTGCTGGAGGAGACTGAGAAAGTTTTACCCGCTGTTCGCTGGGATTTTCCTGGGGTATTAGCGTTGTTAGCCCCACGTTTTGACTGTGTTATGCTTGATTTTGCTTTGCCTTTCCCTCGCCGTACTCACTTTTCTTCTTTTTCTGTTTTCCTTACTTGGCTTGACTTCACTTCGCCTTTGGCCCGGCGTGAAATTTTCCCTGGCTGTGCGTATATGTGCGTTTCTGAGAGGGCAAGGGGAGCGCAGGGATTTGTCAGTGAGAGTCAGAAAGGCTCGGGAATCTTTTTCTTGCGGTTAGAGGCGAAACCAATTTGTAGATTTGAAAAGTTTCTCTTCAAAACTGTTAACAGGACACTTTGAATATTCCGCAAGAGGACAGAGAAGGATGAGGGTACTTCTTTTTATGGTTTTTGGCACTTGGAAGTAACGGAGGCGGAGGAAGTTGGCAGGCAGCTGACAGAGAACGAGAAGTTGGCTTTTATTAGCTGTGAGGGAGCCTTCAAGTATCTGGTAATAAGTTTGCCAAGATTTTTGTCCTTGATAACTCGGAGATAATGGAGAACGAAAGAATATGGCTCTGGCCTCGGACTCCTTTGTCCTGTGTCCCTTTAACTGCGCTTTGCCGCTTTTCAATAGCTTACGCTCACCTTTTAGCATTCACAACCCGCTATTCAGGTCCTGCAAATACAGATTCCCAGATAAAAATCTATATGGTGTGCACATTTCGCGCACCTTGACTTGTTTGTCTGTTTTTCCCCCTCCCCTCCCCCTCCCTCCCTCTTTCACTTTCAATAAAAAAGCATAATTCTTGTTTTACAACGCCAGGCTGCCAGCCGCCAAGGATAATGCCTTGAATCGCCATGCCAACGCAGGGGGAATAAAAAATAAAAGGAAAAATGTTAGCGAGGTGCGCGGGACAACACATTCCCCGGCATATTTGCATGCGAGAGTGTGATAAAGGGGATTTGAGATTCACCACACGATAAATTGCGGTAAAAGGTGTCTCTCTCTTTCCGCCAGCAAGGACCCCTATCCTGCGGCTCGGTTTTGCTGATAGCCAAAATCTTCAGCATTGAAAAACATGATTTTTAACTGGCAGAGCTGAAAGGCAGTTCCGACAGCCCTAAATGTATACGTGTGTGTGTGTTCTGCTCTGTTTGCACGGTGCACAAATGAAATGAGATTTCCCAGCAGAGATAGAAATATTCACTCAGTCTCACATT
This sequence comes from Drosophila ogumai, assembly GCA_018904815.1. Taxonomy (NCBI): domain Eukaryota; kingdom Metazoa; phylum Arthropoda; class Insecta; order Diptera; family Drosophilidae; genus Drosophila; species Drosophila ogumai. Next base: position 61,293 of record JAEIIJ010012607.1, on the reverse strand, counting down.
TGCAGAGAGAGAAAAACAGGTTCTTAGCTCACGACTTGAAGCAATTCCGATTTAAGTGGCCTGGGATCCCAGACATGTGACTACCTAAGCAGCAAACAAGATTGAAGTATTGTAAAATGTAAATTATAATTTTTAAGGGGAAAAAATTATTTGTAAATTGAGAAGAAATAAATTTATTTTATCAGGGTTTAATAGAGATGCTAATTATTTAGGAGAAACTAAGCGAATAAATATTTATTTCAACAAGAAGCAGTTGAAAATATTCTGAATTAAAAAATATTATCAATGTAAATGTAAAAAATATACTTCTTTTTATCTCTGTGTATTTACATACACATGCAAAGCCAGAAATATATGTACGCTTTTCCATTCAGGTGGAGCATATGAGAAATTCTCAATTTGAATGCAAACATGTAGGATTATTATGATTTTCTTCCTACCGTTGGCAGTTTTTCTTGTTAGTTTGCTTGCCAACTCTCTTTTTTTTCGCCCCGCCTCAATGTGGTGGATCCTGAGCCAGGATCTGGGTAGTCTCGTATGAGAGTGTGCATGCCTTTGCCAGGAATGTTTGGTTTCTTTTTTTTTTTTTATATGTTTTTTTCCTTGCCGAGCTGTGTGACAAGTATTAAGTGCAATCAAAAGAAGATTTACAAGCGTCATGAATGAAATATTTGCACCACATATGCCAGCACATATACACACACGAACGGTTTGCAGATTGTATCTGTGTAGCTGCTCCGCTATCTGTATCTGCATTCCCATCTACGTATCTGCACTTGGCGCATAAAAACCCATTTGACACGCTTGATATTTATGGCGGGGCCGGGGCCCAGAACCCAACCCATTAGCCAAAAACAAACATACTTGTCTATCTTGATCAGAGGTGAGTTTAATTATTGATTATGGCGTACTGGGGAGAAGGAAAAGTCAACTGGCGGGTCAACTGGCAAAGTGAAAGGATGTGACACTGGGAAAACTTGCTAATAAATTTGTAGCTCTGCTCTGTCCGTGAAAGCGTGGCTTTTGGCTTGTTCGGTTTGTTGTTGTTGTTTGGCTATGTTTTTCGTTACATTTTCCCAGGCGGCGGTAGTCGCATGACTTTTGAATAACCTTTCCCACAATTGTTTGCGCTGGTTGTGCAGCCAATTGCCCAGACAATTGCCAGAGTCTTTCGAGATGCAGATACCATGTATCTTTTGGTTTCACAGCTTCACAGAGCCAGAGTCGGAGTAGGAGTACAAGTCAGAGTCAGATTCGGATTCATTCGGGGGCCACACTTGATTGGCGCAACTCGCTATCTCATTCGCATTCGCATATTCATGATGACACACATGTGCATGCATAAGTAAGCAATCCAACAATCCAGCAATCCAGCGAATCAAACAAACTGGAGTTGGCCTCCATGATTTAGCAATTGAGACGACGACGACGAGGAACGAATGACGATTAAGATGCGCCATCTGGCTGTATTACATTGAATTGACTTTGGGGCTATAATTGATGGCTTTTCAATTCACAGGGAGATGGGAGCAGACGAGGAGGAGGAGCAGCAAGGCAGGAGTCCATATTCCCGAGCCTTTGATGTAATACAATGCGCGCTCTTCTCTCTTTTGACACTCTCCAAAAATTAATGATCTGGCAAGCCACAAAAACCCAAGTAACTCGAGTGTGGCTGTAGCTGGCAGTTAATAAACGAGTGCTCTCCCATGAGTGCCTCGTTCTGGTTTTAGCCTTGGCTTTCCCCCTTGCAGACTGTTCACTTTTGCGATTTATAATCGATTGCCAATTGATATCTGCTGGCAAAAAAGGAACGAACATAAGAGTTCAATGGCCAAGCTCATTAGCATTCGTTTGGCACAGATTGAGATAATATCTTTTCAAGAGAAAATACACTTGAAACATTTAGTAATCCAAGCTTAAGGATGGATTAATGTTTAATAAAGATAAAACATAAATTCTATAATTTCTGAATTATTGTAAAACGTATAATAAATATGTCTCCTTTTAATTATGATTTTTTTCTAGACTTTAAGCCTGATTTTCCAAGCTTTTTAAAGTAATCTTAACTCCTCAGTAATGTAAATAAGCCTCAATTCCTTCTCTTACATTTTCTTATCTGTATTTTTATAGTTAAAAGTTTCACTGGCTAAGCAACCGTTTAGGAATCGAATTTGTTACAAAATGCTTTTGGGGCAGTTATCGGAAGCTAATGGCTGCGCTGATAATTCCCCAAAATGCCTTTTCTTGTCTTTAGAGCATAATTTACGCATCGTCGCTGGCCAAATGATGTGTAATATATACATATGTACATATACCTATATACACCATGTGTGCCAGCTGTGAGCTTGGCTCGTAAAATGGCCGTCCAAAAAAAAAAATGGGGCTCGCAGAAGGCAGTAAAAATCGATGCACACCAGATATAAACGGTATATAAAGCGCACAGTATGTGTGTGTATTTATGAGCAATTTGCAAGAGTGCTTTAAAGTGTAAAGCGTATGCGCTCGGACGGGACGTAACGATGCGAGCGACCAGCGCGAAAATATATGCTAAGGTAAAATGCTGAAAGCAAGGCAAGGCAAACAAACATTGCGCATACGCCGTGTTAATTTGCATTGTTATCAGACGCCGCCACTGCGGTGCGCTGATGCGCGTCTTTTGAGCCAGAGCTGAGGGCAAGGAGACCGCCTGCCAGGCAGGCAGCAGTTACCAGCCACATCCCGGGCCACACATCCAAACATCCCCGGCCACATTTACGTCCACATGGCAACTGTTCCACGCTGCGTATGCGTAACTTCATACGCTCCCCCCTCAAAGCCCCGGCCATTGTCGGTTTGTTTTTATGCCGTATGTGTATGCGTTATTAAATTTATTTGACTTGACGTGCGCACACACACAGGGCAGGATTCAGGAGCAGCATAGAGATGGGATGTGGCTGGTGGCAAGGAAATGGATACAACAAACATCGACAATAGACAGAAGGAAGTCAGGCTCAAGGTTTGCCCGGGTTTTGTGGCTGCTGTTGCAGAGTCTCTGAACCGGTGGCCATGCAACTGCCCAGGACTGGCAGGCTCCTCTCCTTTACATTTCTCGCTCGCATTCTCATTCTCATTTAATATTTAAATTGCTTGTGGTTAAAATATCTCATGTGCTCTTGTGGCAATTTATATTTTAAATTATTAATTCTGCCTTATTACATTACATACAACATCTCTCTCTCTCTCTCTCTCTCTGTTTTTTTCCTGGCTCTTATCCTGGCTCCTTTTCGTTTTGCCTCAATTTCAAGCTTGACTTCATATTTATTCAAAAGCACACACACGCTCGACACATGACTTAGATTTTCGGGGTGGGTGCGGATTTGCTTTTGGGTTTCTCGCAATTGAATTTGGTCTCTCTTTGGATTTTCTATTTGCATTTCAAAAGGAATTTTCAATTAAAATGTCAACATAACTTAGAATTAATTTTTGCATCTATGCCAGTAGGTCATGTAAATCCCTTTCTAGGCTGTGTAATTAAATTTTAGTTTTGTTGTTAGGATGCTTGAGGATATTGTGGGAAATTGGGCCTAAAAGAAGTAATGTTTTGGTAGGTTTTTTTTATTTACATAAATTGAATAATCTAACAGAAAATAAATAAACTGGAAATCAAACAACAAAGCGTTGTCTTTCATTTATTGATGTTTACAATTGAAAGGTTGGACAGTTTGATTTTCTTTTTATATAAATTGTTATTAGACTTATACAAAATTATATAATTTCTATAAAATTTCTTAATTAACAAAAATCAGTTCAGTAGCCCTGCTGAAAAGTAAGAAAAGTCTTATGTGATATTTTCTTTATTTATTATAATATTGTAATATCGTTTAAAATTCAACTTCAACTGGTTTTATCTTAATTTCTTGCTTCATTTATTCGTTTGTGAAGTATTTTATTTCGCTCATTCTTTGATATTCATTTTAAATATATCAAAGCAGATAAGGAGAGACTGCTGCCACATACCAATACCATACTTCCAGCCCCCTTCATCCCCCTAGTTGTACCCGTATCGTTCTCTGTTCCTGATGGGTATTAAAAACAAATACATTTTATTCATGGCTGCGTGTCAAAGTTTTTGGGAAAATTTATTTCGCCACGGCTTGTATTTATGCCATACATATAAATATTTCCATTCCCATTCCCTTTTCCTTTGCTGGCTATTTTTTTTCTGGATGCAAACTTTTCTGTTTGGTTTGGGAGTCGCATGTGAATTTTATATCCTTTATTTACGCACAACTTTTTCTCCCCGAACGCTGGCACAGTGCAAGTTGCGAAAGCCGCTGAAATGCAATTCACAGGAGTTGTTGTTATTCGTTACTAGAATCGCAGATGCATACACGCGGAAACAAATGAAAGTTTCATATTTATTCATATAAATTTACAATAATGCCCTGGAAAAAATACAAAAAGCATCTTAATAAATAATGGCGGGCATCAAAAGTTTGAGCGATTTAGTGTTTAAGCAGATTGTGCGCTAATTGTGCCGCCTCCCACGACAAATTACTTATTCTAAGAGGCTTAAAGACGACTGTGTTTCGATTTCGTATTAAAGCTCATCAAATGCTTATCTGCTATCAGCAGCCAGCCAACTGCTAAGAGCTGCACTAACAGCTCAGATCCTGGCAACGCATTAACAAACACAGGCTCAGGCAGGCGAAAAAAAAAAGCAAGAAAAAAAATAGCAGGGACCTCCCTTAATAAAAAAAGGAAATGTCGCATAATCATATGTGTGAGTGTGCGCGTGTGGAGTCGTGACAAATGATACGAATATGGCGGGAGGACTCGAGAAGGTTTAGCAGCAGTTCATAGACCCCCAAAGGACTCATTCGCCCTGCCACGGCTTGTATTTTTCATTAGGCGCGAAAAATATTAAACAGACGACAGGCTGAAATTATTATCCTGAATCTGGCAGCCGGCGTGTTGGCGATGATAACAAATTACGTATACGCATCACACATACGCCGCGTTGTCGCTGGAAAGCTCATCAGCGGCAGCATTCTAGCATTCCGGCGATATATATTTTTTCCCCACTTCTGTTGTTATATTTAAGCATCGCTTTAGCCCCACTCGAGGCAGCGTCTGGCGATGGCAGTTGGCCCTCCTATAAGCCGCTGTGATTGTCAGTTGCGCTGCTAAGCTGTGACAGGAGGTCCTTGCCCGGCGCTCCTTGCGGGAGCTGAAGCGGAGCGGCTTGGAGTATTCGCGCTGCCGCACAATTGTTTACGTTATGCGTGTGTGCGGCTCCTCGGGCACTTTATTATATTTGTAATATGTATTATGACATTTCTTTTATGGGCCCTGGCCTCACTCCCTCTCTCTCGCCAGCCTGATGATTTGTCGATACCGTGGAATCAGCACGGCACACAGTGCGTTAAGTATTTATTAAACCGAAATACGGGCGGGGTACGACGGCATAAAAACCAACTTAGGACTCGCCAGGAAGTGGGCGTAATTGCGTTTCTATGTTTGCCATTCGTATGCCTCCTTCATGTGTTCATTTCCGCACGCAAATAAACAGGATAAAATCAGGCGATGGCCAGAGATGCCGGCGTCGAAATATTGATCCAAATTCGAAGGGGACGGGGACTTGGTTACAGCTTTCCAGCAAATGATCCGAATGCCACATAAATTCACTTTTTATGAAACCCAAGCATGCCAGATTGAAAGGGGTGTTGACAAATCCCGGGGACCCAGCGAGAGCCTGACCTGCGGCACTTCATAAAACGTAATCCGGGCTGGGGCCGGGTCGCTTATGACAAACATAATCATTAAGCCATTATTATTATTACACTTACGGTGGGTGACTGAGCGAGTTGCTGCTGCTCCGCCCACACGCACATAAATTACGCCCGGATATAGTGGGGTTGGGCCACTGCCATCTGAAGCAATTCGCCATGATTTACGGTCCATATTCCGGCGAAGGACCCTGGAGGCGTCCTCGCCCTCGCTGCGTTGCCATCGATAAACAACTCGAAATGAAATGCAATTCCAAATGAAATGCAAAGCGAAGCTCGAGCTGCTCCTGGCTTCCTCTTGCTGGCTCCTGGGCAGGATCAGGATGTCGGCAGAGTAAGTGTGTGCACAGACTTGGATGTCCATCTATCTGCTTGTCGATATTGGAAATCTGATTTTATGGATTTTTATTTCGTTTGACTTTGCGCGCTGATTTTCAATTGCTCCGGCATCCACCCTTTCGTTATTCATACTTTTAATAATAACTTTTTGCCAGGACCTGTCCGGGGTCCAGCTTGTACCAGCTCCTTTTCAACCCCCATCCGGCAAATTGTTTGTCTTTCATTCTCCACTCTCTCTCTCTCTCTCCCCCTTTTACTCTCGGTGTGTCTCTGCTGGCCAGGACTAACCATTGCCTTATTTTTGATTTTATGAAATATTTATGCCTGGCTTTGGTCAACAGGGAAATTGATTTTTCTTGCCACCTCTCTGTCCCGGTGGCCGTTTCCTTTTCCGCCCCCGCCAGTGCCTGTCACATGCATGTCCTGCGACAGCCTGTTGAGAAACAATTACAGTTACGCCCGACGGCAAAGGGACCACGCCCCGAACAGGTGTTGACATGTGTCGCGGCGGTGAATTAATAAATATTTTATCATTTGTATAAACACAACATTTCATTTCATTAATTTTTATACATTTGTATTTGCGGTGGTCGCCGCCGGCAGGGCCTTTGTCCTGTGACTATGAATATTCTTCTTAATTAATCGCCCATGTCGCATCGGTCCTTTGTGTAAAATTATTGGTAAATGCAGCCAGCAATTAAATACTTAATGCCAAACTGCAGAGTTAAACAGCCGCAGCAGAGAAACCAGAGAACAGCGAACAGAGACCAGCGACCAGCGACCAGGAGGCATTGTCAACATCATCATGGCCATTATCGTTATGTTAATGGAGTGGCCCCCCGCCCAAAAAGATGGCCATAATAATAATAATAATAATAACGATAAAAACAGCAAGGATTTCTGCATATTTTCAGTATTTATTATCAAATGCTTTCAATTGGCTTCAGCCAATTAATTTTCATAATGAGCCAAAGAGAGCGACATGCAATTTTAATAATTTTAATTAACCATCAGCAGCAGACAGTGCTTAATGCGGCTGTGAATAACATAATGAGCCATCGGATCAGACGATAATCCCGTAATGCCGCTTAACTTGCTAATCGCATTTGAGCCTGGCATAAATCCAAATGCCCGAAGGCATTAACCAGTCTGACACTTTTACTCACTACGCTTGTCACTTGGTTACTCTTACATTTCGGAGTTGCATATTAAAGAAATCATTTTTCATTTTCCCTAGAACACATACTACACAGGAGAGGCGTGGGTGGGTTGACTGAAGGTCGCTGGCACGCACATGACGACAGTCATCAGTCAGTTGGTTAACTCGCTGTGGCCCGCTTTTGGCCCACTCTATGCGTTTAAGTGCTTGTTTGAGGTTTACGCGCAGTGTGACCATAATCTGCCACAGACACTTACACACAGCGGCAACGTCAACAGATAAATAAACAGGCGACAGAGACAGACAATCGGGCAGAGACAGAGACAGAGAACGAGATGGAGATGCAGGGGGAGGCCAGGGCTCCCCAGGATATAAACGATGTCCTGGCATAGCCTGATTAATGATGTTGCGACAATAATTAATTATATGCCTGCATCGGGGGAGTGAGAGTGGGTTGATGGTAGGGATGGTGTCCTGGTGAATAGTGTGGGCGTTGTGGGGTTTAGTGTGGCCAATACCGCAAGTATTTCATTTCATTCGCGCGCCTCTTTGCATGGCTCAGCGCTGGTAAGCCACAAAAGCCACTAAACGTTGCCTAAGCAATAGCCTCAGCGGCGGGACCTAAGAGGGGTTTGAGATATCCTAAATCAGGGAGTCAAAGGAAATATGGCAGGGAGTGGGAACTCAAAATATTTGACATAGTTTACATAACATTAAAACTGAGTTAGGACACCAAAACTAACAAGAAAATTGTAATTAAAATTATTATCTTTACTTAAAAAATAGTTTCTCAAAATCTGAGATCCAAATTTAATAGAATTTTTTGTAAATTTTAACTAAATAAGGCAGAAATTATTGGTATATCGACACTATAAATTATAAATTAATATATGTAAATTAAATTCCTTTGATATTCTTTCAATTAATCAATTTTTTACGTTACTTTCGATATGCAATTGATGGTGATTTGTTAGTCGAAGTATTTTGGATATACCTCTACTCTTAACATCTTCCTAAAACTAAAACCCCCTTAAAAATAGTTCTTCCTCCGCTCCACCATCGGGGTAAGGGTTAGTGGCACGTCAAAATATATTAGACTCGATTGTTATCCGGCACTCCTTTAGCCACTCGAGAGCTGGCAAAGCTTTGGCGTAGCAATTAAAATGCAATTTAAGGCATTTTCTGCATTTGCCTCGCCATTCGGCATTCTTCGCCCGTGTTTTTCGCGTTCATTTGAAAGGGAGTCCCCTGAGTGTCCGTGTGTGTGTGTGTGTGTGTGGGTGAATGATTTAGACATTTCAATTTGCATGTGTTAACATGCGATGCAAAAAGGATTCGATTCTTATCGCTGCCACATGCCAAAGGCCAAAAAACACAGGCAGCAACATAGAGAGAGTAACAGCAGCAGTGCCCGAGTGAGTCCTGGCTAAAACTCCTCCTTTCTCCACTTGCATTCATTCCTGGCTCCTTCGGAGGATTCGAGGTTTATAATGGCGCAAATGCCAGGGCATGCAATGTGTGCCACACACACCCACTGCCGCACTCCATCTAGTCGCTTCAAATGTATGTATGCCCCTCCGCAATGTGGAAATTTGAATATCCTGCGGTAATTTCCACTATTTTTAGTACTTTGTTGCCCTTTTGAACTGTCATTACTGCGGCTTGCCGTAGAGTTGAGTGAGGAGAAGGATACGGCAAAAGAGAAAGACGGTGTGGCGCTTGGAGGTGTCGCCAGGAGGGGGTTAAGGGAACTGAATGTGGAGCGATAAAGGGTTAAGTGACTGCCTGCCTGCCTGCCGGCGGGGTGGCGCATCTTTTGTGGCACTCACGTTTCCTTTCGCCCTTCCGTTTTTTTGCGCTCTTTTCGAATCCTTTATTTGCATGCGAGTTGAGTTACTTTTTATGGATTCCTGCATAAGCGAAAAAATCCATATATATATACACCCACATATATACGGTATTCAAGGGAACTTGGCAAACTCGCATAACTTTGATGGGGATTTTTGATTACTTCTCAAATGGCTTCCAGCTCCATCATGGTGCCCCGGCTCTCCTCTTTCGCTCTAATGCGCAATTAGAGCGCCATTCGTTGATTGAGAAATTAGCCAAGTTTGAGTCTCGTCCATCAAAAGAGCATTTCTGGCTGCTCCGACGGACTTATGTGGCATTAAAACGTTCAGAAGCCATTCTTCATTATGCTGGCCCGGCCGGCTGCGGACGTGGCCATTGCGTGAGCCTCCATTTTCTCCTCCAATTTTTCCACATCCACAGCCAAGGACACTTGTGTGTGCGTGACAATTGTCCGTAGTTGTTTTGGGGCGCAAAAACTTCATCGGTTGTGTCATATATGGCACACTATGCTGCTCCCGACTGGCAACACGCTAAAACGGAGTATTCATGTCGGCAGGCTGTCGTCGGCCAGTGAAAGTTGATCAGCTTTAGGTTCTTAGAAAATGTTTAATTTCGAAAGTAATCGCAATAATTTTAAATTTAGTTTTCTTTACTTGAAATCATAAAATATTTGTTTATATGTTTCCCCTCAATATTACTCTTATATGTCAAACAGAATATTGATCAATATTTCATTTAAATTATCTACACAATATCCACATATCGATATTTTCTGCTATCCCTGCTTCAACTTAATAAAGTTGTACCTTCAGGGTCTATGGATTTAGGGTTTTTGGTGAAATTTTAACCAAAGACTGAGGCGATTTCTGGCCGCACATTAACCCCGAAATCGGTTAAAGCGCAGCGAGAGCCACACAAAATTGGCACGTTAAAAGCGTCTATAAAATGCATGTGTAAACAAGGCCCCAGCTCGTGTCCAATTATGGCCGGCACACACGGAGCAGGAGCTGCAGATGGTGGCCGAGGAGGAGCTGTGCGCGGGTCGGAAGCCAAAAGCAAACTTTTATCTAAACAAACAGCTCGTTTGGGCCAACTGGACGATGGAGTGCCGAAAGCGGCGAGTCGAGGCGCGGCATGCTAAAAATAAATGAAGACATTAGCGACGCTCAAATGACATGTTATCGACTTTGAGGGCCAGCAGCGGGCCAAGCGATGGCGGACGGCGCAATTACCGTTAGCCACACACACACACAGCAGACAGGTGTGTGTGAGTGTGTTAACCTGGCTCATAAATAAAGCGCTATAATGGCGGTAACCTTTCGGGGCGACTGACTGACTGCGTTTGCCTTTCAGCTTTTTTAAGCGCGCTTCAGATTCTTGCGAATGATATAGGAACATGCAAACTTCCGGCGGAAGTGCAGGCGTGCGACAGAGACGGCTAGAGCGCTGTTCCGTTCCGCTTTACCCAATACATCGACACGAAAAAGCCATTAACACACACACTCCCTCCCCCTCTTCGGTTCTCTTCTGTTTTTTTTATGTGTTTGCGATAAATTCTCATTTCGCCGAGCTGCGCTTTTTCGCCGCAATCAGTTGGGTGGAAGCAACATAAATATTTTACCAGCCAGCCAGACTGACAGACAGACAAGCAGCCGGGCAAACAGGGAACCAACCAGGCAGCAAAAGGGCCAAAAAGGACACGGGGACGACTGATGGATCCAAGGCGATGCCACCACATAAAGTTGCAAAAGTTGCGGCATTTTCAAAATGCAAATTACCATGTGCGAGTTCTTTGGGCGAACTCCTTGCCCACCCCCCTTACCCGCCCGCCAGCACTCAATCAAGCCGCACACGAGCCCATCAATTAAAGGTCATTTACATGTCAATGCAGCGACCAGCAAAAACAACGAAAGCTCCAAACAAACCGCAGTGTTTTGCACCCAACAAAACAACTCCTCTGTAATTGAAGCATTTTAGCCCACGTCATTCCTCAGATTTGTATCGCCCAAGGAGGGGCAGGAGCGTAGGTGGGTGTAGTTCTTACAGGGATAATTGAGAAATAACCAAGAAAATTAAATGTTACCTTTAACTTTATATGCCTTAACTTCAATTAAAAACTATTGCATTTTTAAAGTCATATATGAGCAAGCAAAGAAGTTGCTTCAAGCTTTTGGTGTTCTCTGATTTTCTCCGACAAAATTTACAGGCTTTACCAGAACCTTAAAATGTAAATTTCAAAACTCAATAAAAAAAAACTCCTTTAAACTACGCCCCTGCTCTGCAAAACCCTTGCATGTTTATGGCCCCCTTTTAGCCCTTGTTTTTTTTTTTTTTTTTGTGGTCTGAGTGCAAAAGACTTTTGTTACGAAATTGCAGTTGCTGTTGCCAAATACTTTGCAGTTTGTAATTTTAACTGTGTTGCAATTTGTTAAGTGCATTTGCCTGGAGTTTTTCTTTATTGGTGGTGTAACCATCAAAAAATAAAGTTATTAAACTCACGAATGGCAGAGGGGGCCTTCCAAAAATTATAGTTTAATTTTGGTGAGAGCTGGGACAAGACCAAGACCACCAATTTGAAAACGCTTTAAATTTCCACAGCATTAACACGAACGCACATAGGGACGGACGGACAGACAGACCGCTGACGGACAAACAGAGGCCAACAAACGATCCTTTGTTTCGTCAACATCATAATGTCGCCCGCTGTGCTGTTTCCGCGACAGCGACTAAAAGTCCACCCCATTCATGGCACTTCCGACCTACCCAGGCCCCACCCAGCTTGAACCACCCACTCAGACCCGGAGTGTACTCTCTCCCTCACTCCTGATTTGCATTTTCGACATTGTTTGGCCTGATGATGACTGCCACGCCTCCGTTTCAGATGGAAACCCATTACCACCCATCGTTGTTGCCGCTTTCCATTGACGGCAATTTATGTGTTGCATTGTTTATGACAGATTTATCGCAAGTTAATGACATGCGACCGCTGATTTATACAGCCAACACAAATATGCCAGCCAAATGATGCGCAGCTGACACAGGAAAGCATATACTGGTCACAGAGTGATGCTTAATGTCGAGTAGGATACACACACCTGATCGGATCGAAAGGGAATATATTCCATTTGATCTCCAAACTATGGGATGAGTGCTGCTGAATAAGCAAGAAGTGCACAGAAAGAGAGCCGGTTGAGTGAAATAATTTTCACATTTACACAACTGCAGATAATTTGTTGTTTCGTCCTCAGCTTTTCACTTGGTCTTAATACACTTTCTAGGGGTTTAACTAGCTTGGTTAAAAACACACAAAAAAAAAATAGTAAGTTTCCCCAAATAAAGAGAGAAATTTTTGTAAACTAGTTGAAGTTTAAAAAATCATATAAATTTGCTTGGTTTTTAAATTTAAATATTGATACGTCTGATAGGATTTTAGCATATTTTGACTTGGCTTAAATTAAGGTAACCTTCTGTAATATTTCTAAAATATAATTTTAAATTTTTTTGAAATAAAATCTTTTGTGAAATTTTTTGACAACAACTTCTTTCCAATAATTCATAGAGTAATTTATCTTCGGCTTCCTTAAGAGGCTTCTCCTTCCTCATTGTTCTTGCATTTTCTTTTTCTCCTTCCGATGTTGCTGCTGCTGCCGGGGTGCTGTAATTTTAATAATGAGAAATTGTCAGCGCATAAAATGAAGTCCAGACGACGACAGCTGACACAACAAGCCGCAGTAGTGAGCCACCAGCACAACCACCACCACCACCACCCAGGCAGCCTCCACTTTTAATTTAAAGCTTTTGCACATTTACGCGTCAGATGCCCCGAACCTATTGTTGTTGGTGTTGTCAGTATTGTTGTTCTCAGTGTTGTTGTTGTTGGCCGTATATAATAATAAGTGCGCGGCAAGTTGGCCTTCTCTTCTTCTTGTTTAAACTTCCTTTTGGGTCCCGGCCATGCAAATATTTATATGCCAACGTTGGAACTTTGTTGATTACAAAAAACGGAACGAAACGGAATGAAATAAAAAATAAAGCCAAGTGAAGAGCCAAGCAGGAAAAGTGAAAACAATTTTTTATGGTATATCCTTCAGTTGGATTTTTGGGGTAATTTTTTCGGGGAAGTAGGTTAAGAGAAAGCACACACAACACACGAATATTTTTCAAGGTTCAATGCAGAGGAGGAGCTCTTGTAAGAATAAGTTTATTTGGCCAAAGGTCAAGAGTAATATACTTGTGTATATATACTATATATGTGCATGATCCTTTTGCGTGCTGTGAGCAATGGAATGCGATTCGCCTCCTTTCTGAATTTTTTTTCGGGGTCACTCGTATATTTCAATTAAAGCTGAACATGCAAAGCATAAAGAATAAAATCGCAGAGGCTGAAGTCGAACACAGTTTTTTTTTTTATTTTTGGAGCTTGTGAAATCCGAGCTCATCGTGTGTTAAAGCTAATAAAAAATGATTTATGCGTGCGGAAAGAATGGCAATTCTTGGGCAGAAAAAAGGAAGGCAGACCTTCCCAGGGAACTTTGCTGTGGTTAATGCTTGCGACTCGCTTGCCTCCGAGACTTTCCCGACAATGTCGGGTAATTAACACGCTGCACAACCATGGCCACAAGAACCACGGAGCTGCAACACCTAGAACAATGCATAAATCTACTTTCCTGGTTCAATGCGCCGGCTGCGGTTGGCAAACGTGATTAGAAAAGAAAACCAAAAGCGAGGGAAGAACTAGTTTTTCCTACCTACCTACCTACCTTTGGCATAATGGGAAATCGAAGCCATAGCCACCGCAGCAGAAACGGTAAAAAGCAGCCACAACAGCATAAAGAACAGCAGAACTTTGGCCAACTATGGCTCTAATGAGTAGCGGGGAGGAAGCTTAGAAAGTGCCAGCACGAAGCCACTGGAAACTGAAGCAGGGCACTCTTTTGCTGTGAAATGAATCGTTTCTGCCACATTCAAAAGGCTTTCTTTTAGAGCCACAGCCAGAGCCAGAGCCAGAGCAACTTGGCCAGCGAAGCGCGAATTATGCCCATGAAACATGTGTAAAAGATACCGAGGGAGTTGCAATTGAAGTAATTACAATTGCACAGCCAACAAAGACGGCCAGATACATTCTAAATGCGCTCAACAAAGGCTAAAAATTGCTCAAAAATGCATACAAAAGAAGAGCCAGAGCCAGAGCCAGACTCGTGTTTGAATGCAGAGCATGAATGAAGACCCAAATGCATACACAAATAAATTAGCAACTAAACAAAAAACAAAGGCTGGCAAAGGGGAGCGATGTAATTATGTAAAAAAGCAGGGCGCGCGTGCATCCATAAGATACAAAACAGAGGAAGAGAGCCAAAAGCACATATGCAGATATGCACAGAACGAAATTTGTATCCAGAATGCTTCTGACATTTATGAGGGAGTAAAATTTTGGAAATAAAATAAATCTCAGACATTTATAGCCCCGCAGGCGAGAGTTTTATTGACTCGAAGTAAAAGCTGTCATTCTGTTTTTGTGCATACTTTTCTCTATTAAATTATTCGTTTTTCCTATAATATTTAGAAAATTTAGAAACATTTTCTTTACTGTACCAAATGTATCCGCATTTGTATCTGCATATATGCCTTGTGTGTGCGCGTGCCTGGCAACCTGGCAACACATTTGCACATTTCATTATTTAAACAAAAAGCAAGACACAGCTAAAGGGCCGCTCCAGGGAGTGTTGTGACGGAGGGGGGAGGGGCCAGGGCAATAAAAATTATGCATGCCATACTTTTATTAACATCCATTGAGAGCTGAGCCCGGCCCTAAGCAGCACTCATTATGCCCAGCATCCACGGAAAGCCAGGCATGTCTATTAAAATTAAAATGCGCTCAGCTTCAGCTCTTTTTTTATTATTACTTTTTTTTTTTTTCTTCATAATCTTTCATTCGCAAAGTAAGAGAACCAAAATTGCCACACAAAACGCGCTCCATGGGTGGCGACGGGGGGGCTTGGTGGGGAGCTGGTCTGCCACTTCAGTGATTTTCAATATGAAAATGCAGCCAGACAGAGCGGACAGACGGACAGAAGGACGTACAGACAGACAGTCGGCTGGGGGGAGTTGTTTGTGCTGAATGCATGTTACCGCATGCTTGGGTGAATACGAATGCAGGAACATTATGTGGCAGGCAAGGGATTGCGGTTTTCAGCCCATGCAAATTAGCAGATATATATCTGCAATAAACGCGATACATGCGGATGCCAGATACCAGATAGCAGATAGCAGATACCAGATACCAGATAACACAGAGCTCGCATTTATCGCAGCAATTTAAAGAAAACTGCCAGAACAATGTACAAATCGAAGATGTTTAATTATAAGGATTTCCGTGCACTGAACGAAATGTTTAGCTGGTTTAAATTAAAGCTAACTTTACTATTGTATTCAAAAAAAACAAGATATATTTGAATAAATGATAAATGTATAATTTTCACATACTTTGAGATTAAAACAGAGCAATATATAATAAAAAAATTTTGCTTTTTGCAAATGGTTTTCCTGCACCGAAATATATTTTTCCCCATCTTTATTCAAAGCGAACTTATTAATATTTTAAATTCAACAATATACAATTTAATTAAACATTTATTTTACGTAAATCCTCTTATAAAGTATATATCAAAGTATATATTTTCCTTTGCTGCATCTCAATAAATTGCTACAGCTGTCGATCCATAAAAAATAGGCTTGTGCGTGAGTTGGTGAGCAAAGTGCTTCGATAATCCCTGCTAAACATGCGATTTGAAGTGGTGAACAAATCGAAAGTCGAATCTGAACCGAAAGTCAAATAAATATTTGAGGAAAAATAACGAATTTCGTATTCATACAATTTTTGGCACTGAATCCTTGCTCACACACACATACACAGAAATAGGCAATTGAATTACAAATGCTACAGGAGTTGTCAGTTTAGATAACTGGTAATTTGTATGCGGCGAGCAATTAGAAATTTTTGGGCCTCAGAATAAAATAACACAATAAGAGATGGGACACTGGCCCAGACAGACAGTCAGACAGACAGACGGAGATGAGCTGATGAATTTAGTGAGGAAGAGCTGGCCATGCATACAGAATAAACAAAGAAATACAAAGATGTTTCCTTATTTATGGCCCGGCCAGAAAATATATTCAGATGTATGTAGATTTCCCAAGTTTATTTCACTCTATGCAACCTTCCCCCTTTTTACACATTTTTGGGGCAGGAAATAACCGAATTACACAGGACACACAGGACGACCTGACCTTTCCCGAGAGCTGCTGGGGGTGAAATTTGTTATTTATTTGCAATCCCAGCTTAGTTCTTAATTATTTTCTCGAAACTGTTTCGTAACCAAACAAGAAAGCTTTTTGCATTTGATTCGATTGGACGAGAGGCAAATTGAATAAAATTATTCAAAAAATTTGAATATTCTTTTTGGTTTCGTAGTTTCCAGTTGCTAGTTCTGAGCTCTCAGTTGCGAGTGATTCATGTCAAGTTGCCAGGAGGCAGGCTCTCCAGCGTAATCCTTCGGCTGCCTCTCCCGTCTGCATTACACGCTCTTGACTTGCAAATTGTTTGCGGTTATGGCCTGCATTGCGGGCTCTAAGTAACAGCCAGCTTAATTAAATTAAGCATACACACATCCCGTCACGAGGGATGTGTCTCATGAATAGGCATTACGTATGCGTTGAAATTTAAGTGGCTTACACACACGTGTCTCCGCGCGGACATGCTTGTTTGCCACTCTTGCATATGTATGACATAATTAGTGTCATAATGACAGCCTCACCCGCACATATGTGGCACTTGTCTAGCGTTCTCTGAAAGTTGAAAAGTCGCTGAAGAAATGGCCCCGCCCCGTAACTCATTTGGAATGCTAATAAGACGCCATCATCCATCGCCTTCTCGCCCCTTTACTAATTTGCATATTTTTCACGCTTTTTTATTGCAGTAAATTACTTAAAAATACATTAAAAATGTACAACCGGCTGCAGCTGCATCTGTAGAGGGAAAGAAGGGACAGAAAAGGATAAGGACGAGCAAGGACAATTCAGCGGAAGGTAAGTGAAAATAAATATTATTACTGCTCTTCTAGTCAAGCTTATAAATATTCATTAAAAATAATTATAAATTATGCAAACAAAGAGGGGCTAAAGAAAAAAAATTAACTAACGTAAACGGCAAATAGAAAAAATCCCCCTGACATCCATTTATTTATATATCATTAAATATTACAGCATTCAATTGTGCTTAGTTTTCATTTAGTTTTTTTTTCCTCGATGTTTCCTTTGGTTTCCTGTTTAATTGGGCATAAAGCGCACTGCAAATATAAATAAATTGCATTAAATAAATATGTTTTGGGAAATGGACAAACAAAAAATTACTGAAATGAAAACCGCAATTATTTTCACAAAAGTGCAACGCTCTTAAAAAAAACGAGAGAAAAACTTTGGCGATCAAACACACGAAAAGCACTTGAAAAAGCGCACAGACAACACTTCTAAATTTTCAGCGCTTTTCCCAAAGAGTTCATAACTTTTATCACTCACTGTCAGCCGCACAACCACACACACGTTCTTGGCACTTGTTGTTACTTTTTTATTGCCACCTTCTCTGCCCCCGAAACGCCCTCGGCAAATGCAAAATGCGAAAATGCATTGTGACAGCCATTTTTTTGTTTTAAATGTCGGCAGGAGCAGGCGAAAAAAACATACAAAAAAATACGTATACGCCACAAACACTTTGTCGTTGGTGTTGCATAAGGAAAAACACTTTTAAAACATTTTCAGCGGCACTAAAACAAACGGGAAAGTGAACAAAAAAATGACTGAACGGCTTTATGCGGCGGCTCCAACTATTAATACACTTCTGTTGAAAGTAACACCCCCAATCCCAGCTCCCTAATGGCACACAGAAGCCTGTGGCAGTGGAAAATGTGGATAAAAAATACTAATTTTTTAAGATTTATTAAAAGTTTAATCTAAAACCGAATCCCAGCTTCTTTTAAAGTTTTCTGCAGCTTAAATATGATTTTTAAATAATTTATTTCGGGTTTCAAATAAGGTTTTTAAAAAACCAAATTAAGAAATTATTTGCTCTGTGTAAGCTGCCCCAAGCAGTGTGCCACACTTTCGAGCAATATATGGCTCGCTGGAATACATTTTTCGAGCTTAGTTGCAGCCACATCCAGCATCCCAAACTGGCGCAGACAAATTATGCGTTAAGGGTGCATCCCTGCGGCTCAAAGGGCTGAAGAAGAATTTAATTAAATTTGCACAAAGTTAGCATACAAAAACCAAAACGGACCAGGAACCGAAAAAGCCCAGCACTGACAACCGAAGAGTGTGAAAAAAATCCATGGTGAAAAATGTTTAAATTTCGCACATGGTTTTCAATTCCAAAAAACCTCCGCGAGTGCCTAGGAAAGCGCCAGCTTTAGAGCCCACTTAATTGGTTTTCCCCACAGGGAGCTGCTGACCGCAAATTAAAATAAAAGCGAACGCAGATCCCAGCCAAAGAGGCCAAAAGAATGTACATATAGTAAGCACGAAGGACATTTAAATTTTGTAAACAGCATGTGGAGTCGTCACAGGCCAAACAAGGACAATGTTCGACGGTTTATTTGACTTTATGCAAATTGATTGCATAAATAATTTATGATTAAGGATCGAGCAGAATAATTTGCCAATTTAAATGCACAATTAGTTTAATTGATGCGCCGTCACGACTACCAAAACCAAAAAAAAACTACACTCACACCCACAAATAGCTGCAATCAGAGCGCATCGAACGCGACAATTCTGTATTTGACAAATAAATAATGAAATGTTTATTTCCATTGCGAAAATGTTGCCATGTTGACAGTCCCCTGGCCGCCACTACATAATTATGCAAAATTCAACGACTGCAAAAAATATAAATAAATAAATAAAATAAAGTTTCAAACAAGCGACTGCAATTAAAATTAAAAATTAACAAAATATTTTGTGCCATCGCACACACATTTGGACGCAAAATTAACACCCGCGCATGCATGGCATCGAGTTAAAGCTCATTAAATTTGCATTTGCATACGAAATGTATAGTTTCAACACCTCCCCAACCCCGACAAAAAATAATATGTAAACCAAAAAACCCATCTGCCAGCAGCCCTTCTTAGCCGGAAAATATTTTAACGCAAAAGCAATTAATGCAGCTTCTGATGATGTTGGTCCTGCCTAAGCAGAATCAAGTTCACGTGTGTGTGTGTGGGGAAAATATGTAAATTTACAGAATTTTATGAGAATTACCAACAAATTATTATTATTTTTTGTTGGCTTTTCCGACTGCCTGCCAATGGCAGTGGCTAAAATTGCTGGCCAACAACTATGCAAAATATTTAGATGTGTTTACACTGCAGCTGCCGCTCCAAATATTAAAGTATAATTAAAAGGAAATTACCAGTCTGGAACTTGATGTAATTAATTAAAAAAAATGAATCTGGCTTTTCCCAAATTCACTTATACTTTATTAATACCCTTGAAGATTTAGTAAAGTGCACATTAAAGCTTCAGTATTTTACCATCTCTATTCGCGCTACGTTTCGTTTTATTCACTTATATTCTTTATGCAGTTTTTCCCCTGGAGAGAGAGAGAGAGAGTGTTGGTCACAAACGTTGCGCATAAAGTGCACTTTGCGAATTCGCGCATTTTTATGACAAGATTTCAGCTTTTCATTTGAAACCAAAAGGCCACGCACCCATCCTGGAGCCGGGGAAACACTACACCCCGGCCACCTATTAAGGCTGTAACGAACATTTTTATTTACTTTCTTTTATTTGTACTTTGATTTAATGGCCATAAAATGTGAGAGGAAAAAAAACAGAAAGGAGGCAAGGGAAGGCGCGTGCATAAAAATCACAAGGCACGCTGTGAATTTTAATACTACGCTGCGTATACGTAATGATTTCACTTGGTCGTCGCCATTTTGATTTTTCATTTGGCAACAACTGTTGTTGCCATAACTACCGACAGACTGGCAGGCAGGCAGGCAGTCGAGCTGGTGACTTTAATTCTCCCTGCTGCGGCTGCCGTTGTCCTTTTTTTTTTGCGATTGAAACATGAAATTGCATTTATTGTGCGGCGACAATGCAAACAAATGCACACGCACTGCCTGGGCTGGGATGGGTCCTGCGTCCTGGGTCCTCGAGCCTTGCCTTGTGACACCAAAAAGTAGGCAACGATTTTTGATTTATCACCGCTGCACATGTGTGTGTGTGTGCCTGCGTATAAATATAAATACTTATGCACATAAATTGAAATGAAGTGCCAGGCACTTTTGTGACCGTTTCACAGATTTTAATCTTTATTTATCGCCATTGCGGCCTGGCATTGTCATTGTCCCCAGGACTCATCCTTCCTTTTTGCGGCTATTTGGCGAATTTATGTTAAACAGGGCCCTGGCCCCACTCCTCCCTTTCTGATACTGATAAATGTTAATGTCTCTATAAATGCGTGTGAAACATATATCAACACATTGGCTATAACCATTTTAAATGTTAATCAAAGCGTTGACCGAAAATCTATCAATATTTATACATATTTAATGCCAGTCCAGAATCCGTGGGGAGCTGCAGAAAAAAACTATAGAAAATAGACGTCAATAAATAACCAAAATCAGAGCATAAAAAACGTGGAAATTCGTTGGGATTTGAGCCGACAATGAAGGACAAACCCCGTGCTGGTTTGGCTTCCACGAAAACCAAGTCGGACATTCATTGGTTCGATTTTTGCTGCAACGGATGTGGTGACGGTCGCTATATATACTTCTATACTATATCCTGTGCAAATATGCACACAAAATTGTGCTTTTACAAATAAATATTGTTGTGGGATTAGGCCTGGCCGTCACAGATAACTCGGTTTGCAGGGAATGATTTGGGTTTTTCGGAAGCATCATCAGACGGAAATATGCTCTCAGTTTCAGGATTAAAAACAAAAGGACTCTAAAAAAATCAATCAACTTCTATGGTTATGTTTTTATTGTAATAACAAAATAGTAATCTATAACCTGATTTATATTCATTGAAATCTCTTCTTAGTTTTAACGAGAAAAGTCTTAAAGTTTGGCGACGCCAAGCTATGCGGCAAAATGGCGCCAAGAAAACTCGCTAAAGTGTCTTAATTATCGCTGCAACTTTGGCTTTTCCGTCTGCTTGCCAAAAAAAAATATGGCCCCTATTGAACTGGGCCCGAACCCAGGCCAACCAAGGATTAAATGGGCAATAGCAAGAGCAGGCTGGCAGGGTCGTGTGCGTTTATTTATAACAAGCGCAAAATGTGCACAATTAGCGCTATATATGGCATCGGCCCAGAAGGGGATTCTTCCTCCGATTCCGCCACCATAATCATGGCCAGCAAGCATGCCATTTAAGGCCCCAACGCAGAACTTTAAACGTGACTCACATTTCAACGTCGAACTAAAGCAGAACAGAGCAGAGGCACAATCGGATTGGGGCTGGCGGGAGTTGGAGCTGGGGCTCGGGGGCAGGGTCCGCGAATTAAGCTGCATACAATAAAACACAGCGCGAATTATGAGGGCCGGCTGGGAGAACAGTCAGCAAACAAACAGCAACGCGAAACGGCGACAGCCAGAATAAATAGAAATCAAGAAAGCATAAAAATGCCCAGAGACAAAGCGAAAGCCAAACTTTGAATGCAGGCACGGGTACGAAAAATTAAGTAGTTGTTGGAACCTGTCCCCAAAGATTAAAGACAACCCAGTGCCCGGGGCTCCTGCGACGTCGTTGTTCTCTGTTCTGGTAATTGAGGTTTGCACTCAGAAAGAATATAAAAGATCAAGATTCAGGAAATATATTTAATAAAAATGTTCAAGATATTTTTAGAGAATAAATGTGGATATTTTAAATGTACATTTATCAATAGGAAAATATTATTACACAGATTTAAATACCTTTCCTTAAGTAGTTTTTGCTAGTGTACGCGTGCCTCTTGTGGCAATTGGACTTGGCCACACTTGGCGGCTTGTCGATGGCCTGGATGGGTTGGCCCAAACGGCTCAGATGGGTTGGGTTGGCCGGCAGAAGAGACAGCAGGCATTATGCTGTATTATTTACAATATGAGGGCCGATGGTGGTTGGCCTGCCACTTAGATACGTACTCGTATCCGTACCTCTCGTACTCGTCGAGTCGTAGCCATAAAACGCTGTTTAAACGAACGCCGGCGGAGCGTGCAATGGACGACATTTTCATTTACGATGCCAGCCAGGCTCAAATTGAATGCGAACAGGGGGACTGGCTTGGGTGTCTATTATTTTATTTTCCTATTCTCTGCCAGCGGCCAGTGCTGCTGCTGCCGCTGTCGTCTTCCTACCGTCGAGTTGTTTATTTATGTGATGGACTGTGCGTGTGTGGAAGTTGCAGATAAATTTACTTAGCCGTCCGAGGAGGAGTGAGTGCTGTGCTGTGCTCCTCCAGTTGAGCAACTCCGGAGCTTAAGGAAATGACAAGTTGCAAGTGGAAGAGTGGACCTGGACTTGGACTTGGACTTGGCCCGGGAGATTGATGGTGCTGCTCCAGCTGCTTCTCCTTCCTAGCGAAAAGATGTCCCACCTTTGGACGCCCACACAGAGATAAAAAAAAAACACTTCAAATGCATTTAGATTTGTTTTTGAAATTAATTATAATATATTCAATGATTTATGGGGTAATTATCGAGCGATAGTCCTGCTTTAATGCACTGATTAACTGATTAGCCTGTGATATATATCTCTAAAAGAGTATTAATTAGGCTCAGACAATGATGATAAACATTAATAGTATTCTATGAACTCATTTTAATACATCAATTCCGCTTATATCATATAATTTATTATTATTACATTCAAGGATTGTTCCTAATTTATATAATTTTTCCACCATGTACACTTGAGCTTGTGTGCACCACGTCATCGCCTGGTGAGTGGAAATCAATTTACGTTAAATGTTTGCCCATCCACCGAATCTAAACACGGCTGGCCGCATCAACCTGGCTGACAGGATGTGCGCTAAGTGAGCCAAGGAAGGAGCTGTGTGTATATATATATATATATATATATATGGTATAGATGCGGAGGAGTGGAGAAGCAGTCAACCGCAGAGAGTATCCATTTGAGTGACTTTGGGGCAGGGCAGGGCAGGGCCACAGTTGTGATCGGTTGGGACCGAGGCAAACTAGAGTAAACAATTGGCCGATGGCGCTTCTGCGTTTTCTGGCCAACCTTCAAGGCATGTAGCATAAACAGCAATTGCTGTGCATCGACAGCGCCCATCATCAACATCATCAACATCATTATCATCATTATCATCATCGACGAAAGCCTGGCCAACAACAATGCGGGGCCGAGGCCTATTAAACTTGAATGCGTGACGCATGCCTTGCTGGCTTGCCGGCTTAAAAGAAGCACCCATCCGGGCCATCCGGCCATGGGCTCAACAAGTTTTTGCATTTGTCTCGGGCACGAGCGCATTATGCTAAAAAACTTTGCGAAAAACTTGGGAGACTTGGGGACTTGGGGACGACAACATGATTAACAGACAAATGACATTACAAAGCCTTTCACTTGGCGACTTCATGGAGGCAAAAGAGAAGTGAAGTGTTTCGGAAGCCGAAGTTGTAATGCTCTTACAGTTATAATACAAATTAAATAATTATTTCCAGATAGACGCTGTCTTATACTAAATTATATTTATATATTCTTTTGCTATTGTTTAGTAATTAAAAACACTAAAAAGGAGTACACTTACAAATTTCTACAATACATTTTTCTAGCAACTTTAAAAGCACTTTTTATTCTGTTTTGATTAAAGTGTAATTTAAAATTAAATAAAAAAAATTATATATTTTTATGGCTCTACAAACTCTTTTACATTATAATAAAACCCTCAGTTAGGGTCTTAAAATTGCAGCCTTTGCCTGAGCAGCCTCAGCATCGCCTCGCCGCCTTTCTATTTCCCAGACAATGAGCTGGCTTTCAACAAGATCTGGAGAGGCCCTTCGCGAATTTATATATGGGGGAGGGTGAGAGTGGAGGGACTGGGAGGAATACGCAAATCAGGTCTTAACCCCTTTTTCTTTCATCTGCTGTAAGTTGAACTTTCAGTGAGCTGTGCAGGCTGCCAAGAGTAATGAGTGAGCGAGTATCTTATGGATTTGTCGCTGACTTTGAAGTTGCTTTTTGTTCGCCTGCTGCTAGAAGTTGAGCTTGAGCCCTGCTGATGCGTTTACTAATAGAAAATTTTGCATTTAAATGGGAGCATTCCCTGCCACTCATTCCCTGGCCCTTCTCCTCCGCCATCTCCTGCCTCCGGATTGTGCACTTGAGCGTCTCGCCAAGCCCGTCGGCGGTTTGCACTTAGGCCAAGGCGTTACTGCGAAAGCAGCTTCGAGATATTTTCAATTCACAGCGGCTCGAGTACTTTTGGTTGCTCCTTTCCTCCTTGGAACTTTGATGCAAAAAATTCTGCAGAAAGTGTGAGCCATAAATAATGAAAGCGGATTTAATGTATTCATCCGAGGGAAGTCTTAACCTTGCGACGCGACGTTTGTGCGTAATTAGCCTGGGTGCAGCAGGCACTCCAGAGAGATGTTTTACATTTATTTAAAGTGTGTTTTAAGAATTACTTATAAAATAAAGTGATAAATGTTTATAAAAAGTAATTAGATAGTTCATTATAATTTAATTATCGTAAAAACTCCTGAGTGAGATATTTTTGTGGTATATATATCCTAGAGTACTTTCCTCTCAATATATTTTGTAAATATAAACAACCCTAATAACAACTAAATTGCTTTATTATTAAAAAAAAAAAGGTTAACAAGATCCTTTTTCTATGTGAACTCGTAGTACAAGTTTGTTGCAGCAGTTGCGTTTGTGGCAGACAGACGCTGCCACATTGCCAATCACACATATTGAACAGTTTCCAATTTTGCGATATTAAGACCCGCTTAGAGACTCTTCACATGCCGCCTGCCTGGCTGCCCCTCCCCGAAAGTACATGTTGCGAGTGGCGTTTGCTGGTTGCTTGGATGCTTGGCGCTCCCTGAGATGGCGAACACAGATGTTTACTTAAAGCTCCGGTTCGGCAATACATTGGCCCATCTGGCTGGCTATATAAACATGTCTTGGCTGCCGCTCACCAAAGTGTTGGAGGCGATGCCTGTAAAACCAGAAACATGGGGCCAAAAGACTTGCAAAAGTTTTTGGGGGAATTGAAATCCTTTGGCAAACACAACCCAAGAACACACACACACATGTAACTTGGTGGGGGGAGAGGAAAATGAAACATTGCCAGTGCAGTGCAGGGATACAAAAACCGCACTTGGCCAGACTTTCCGTTTCCTAGGAACTGGAAAATGGGTAAAGAAAAGCCCCCTCACTTGCTGACTGTACTTCACATGCGTGTAGGAACTTTTCTCGAGCATTTGTAAGTTTTTAATAAGAAATTGTTAAACAACTTGTTTAGCTTTTTTTGCCACTCTCCTTGGCAGCCGAGTGGAGGAGCAGAAGCAGGAGCAGGAGCTGGAGAGCCAGCTCTAGCCGCTTGGCAGGAATTGTAGTAATTAGTCATGTTGATTGATGAATGCGAGCAGGAGCCCTGGCTCTTGCCAATTTCAGTTGGCATGGCAATCGCTTCTGCACATGAAAATTGGGGAATTGAAAAATTCATTTAAAGGGCGCACACAATATGTCAACGCCATTTAAACGCTTTGGCCTTGCCCGTCATCCCCGCCGGCTGAGTATTAAGAAAACTTAACCATTTAATGGCTGCTACGAAGCGCTGCTCTGGCTGCTCGACAATAATAAAATGCTCTGCGGCAGGCAGGCATCCTGAAAGCCAATTTTCCACGAGCACGCTGCGGGCGGTGCGACGACTATTAAACATCAGACACAAACCAACACGAGTGCCTCCCTCGGTTCCTTGGATTTCTGCAGTTCCTTTTCGAAAGGGAAGGCTTACAATGTGTGTACTCCTTGGGTGAGCAATAAAAATCCAAGGTGAAAGCGAGCTCCTGCTGCTCCTCGAGTTGAGCCGCAACCTCATCATGCCTGCCGTGCCTGCGGTTGTAATTTAGTGTGCCTAATGAATTTAGTACCGTTACATACCGGAAGCGAGCATGTGAGTGCAAAAATGCGCACTCAACTGGAATGTCTGTGAATCTCTGTGTGTGCTTCGGGTACTACGTGAGGGTATTGGGGGTTTCCCCAGGACTCGTACGGGAGACCTGTGAAAATGTGTGAAAAATCTGCGCGTTGGTAAAACTTCGTTAACCTTTATTAACGACACCGAGCGTCTAATTAAACAAGACAAAATTTTAAATCGAGCGGAACACACACACCACACACTCTGCTGCGTGTGTGTGTTCATAACTTCCCGGCATGTGTGTGTGTGTAAAATGAGCAATTATTTTTAATTGCCTTGGCGGGATTAAATTGGGTGCCAGGGCAGGATTCAATTAATTGCCAGGGCCCCTCCGAGAGTAAGGCGTAAAGCTAGGTTAGTGGGGGCCTGGCAACTGGCAACTGGCAACACTTCAAGCCTGATTGCGTCCTGGTCCTGGCCAGGGACCCGTTCCGCTCGAGGCAAGATGTCAACAAACAAACAAAGGGGGAACGAACCTCCAAGATTAGATTGCATAAACAAAACGCGCTCGGGATATCAATGCTGCGGATTGAACGAGCCAGGTTCCAGCTCGTTGCTGGATATTTACACGGCCAGCGTGGCATAAAGGCGAAAAGTAATTTTCCTAAGTGAATATAAATGTTTAAAATCTTGCCAAGAAAAGCAGCTAAGGCAGAGCGCCAGCAGCAGCAACAATAGCCAGCTTGGCGAGCTTTGCTGGATGCACAGGGAGAAATTATAAGCTGGATTTCATCAGTTTAACTTTTTATTTAAAATGTTTTTTTGTGATGGATAAAAACTTATAATAAGCTTATTGATTTAATCGATTAAAAGGGATATAACATCTAAGACATTATAAGTAGTAAAAAGTTTTTTTCTAAGTGTTCCCTGACTGGCTCTCCTTCACTTGGCTTGGCTAAGAAATTTAAAAGGCAAAACACAGCAGGTTTTGAAAGAGAAGGTAGTTTCCAAGGGGGAGGGCCGAACTCATTGGGTGAAAAGTGCTTAAAGTTTTATGCGAAATTGAAGTCGGCTACACAAATAGCAAGAAAGGAGCAGGAGTAGGAGTCCGAGAAGGAGCAGCAGCATCACCATTAGCTGCCAGAGTGTAGAGGGAAAAACTTACTTGCCTTGCATAAGCCTGGCACGAATCCTGGTCTACGAAAACAAGGTGTTGAGTTCGACTATGAATCCGAGCCCGAGGCGGCGGCGTGTCTATCCTGCCATCTAATAGCTTAAAGGCAACTCAACTAGATATCTGATGTGGCCAGGCAAACATTTAGCCAACACAATGCTTTCGATTTGCAATAACTATCAGCATAAGCGTTCGACAATATTTCGATAGCAAAACACTTTCTTGAACAAATAAACTGTCTAATCAATGTGCCGAAATTCAATTTGAAATTCTTTTTGTTTAAAAATCAAGAAAATATTTAAACTGCGTCCAGCAGATGCAGATTTTATGGTTGAACAGGCATTTTACTAAACATTTTGCTGGCCGAACCATGGGAGGTGGAGCAGGAAAATCAATAACAACATTTTCACAGCCCGAGGCGAGCTCGGCGAAATTTCATCATTGTGTCCGGCAGTTGTCCTAATTAATGAGGAAAAGTCACCAATTTGAAAATCAAATTACGGCGCGCATAATTAAATTGCCTTATCAAAATTTCATTCAAAAGCGTCCATCTGCCTTTTTCTTTTACACAAGTCCTCCTTGAGGGAGGCGACAAATGCAATCTGGCCTAAAGTTGCCTTTTTTAGAGAAAATACGACGACGACGAGGATAGGCGACAGCTAGGAGGCCGAAACTTTTAATTGAATTCCCTTCAAATTGTTCGGTAATGGGCACAATTAAATTGTCACCATCAGGATTGAGTGGAGAGGACAGGACGACTTCAATGGGGAACGGAGATTGTGAGCAAGGACTTGACGAGAGGCTTCAACCAAAATCTCGTATTATGCAGCACTCGAGCGCATGACAAATTCATTAAATGCACAAAGACCGTAAAGTGCCCCGATGTCCACTTGCCACACGGAGCAACAGGAAGTGGAAAAGGACCAAGGAGCACGAGCACGAGCACGAGCTGGAGCACAAGCAAGAGCGTTTTACAAAATTTTATACACTCCCTGACCGTAATTACACCACACAGACGAGCGGGCGGACGGACTCTGGCGGGGATTACGGAGGAACAGAAGCTGGGCGTGGTTTCGAGGTGAGCCAACCATGAAATGCAACATGGCCCAGGAAGCCAGCGCAAAGGATGTGTGTGTGTGTCCGCTGTTCGTGCCATATTTTTACCCGAGTAGGTGTCGCTTTGTGTGCGCGAGCGTGTCCTTGCCCAGGAGTCGGGATTTTCCGCCCGGCAGCGTCCGCACATTTAAATTGAATTCACTTTTCGGTGATGTATGCGTGTGTGTGTGTGTGTGCTGCTAATGAAATATTTTTGCCAGGCTGTCAAAAATTTTGACTGGCGCTTAATTAACTGTCCCTGATTAAGCCGCATTCAAAAGACTTTACTTCACGCACACAGCACACTCTGTGCCGGCGAGCCGTAATGAGCGCATTTTCCACGGTTATTCCATTAAGGAATGGCAAATGTTTGTATTCAGTTTTATTTCACTTTTCCATATAATTACTCCAAAGTTTCCACTCCGCCCACTAAGTCGCTGCCTTTTCATTTATATTTCCAACATTTTGTGTGCCTTTGGCTTGTCATTATGATAATGACAAATGTC
Source organism: Drosophila ogumai (assembly GCA_018904815.1). Classification (NCBI taxonomy): domain Eukaryota; kingdom Metazoa; phylum Arthropoda; class Insecta; order Diptera; family Drosophilidae; genus Drosophila; species Drosophila ogumai. Next base: position 32,255 of record JAEIIJ010012607.1, on the reverse strand, counting down.
TGTTGTCAACTATTCCTCAAATTAAACTTTTATTAATTACAGAAAGTAACGGGGGGAAAACTAGAGCTAGAAAAATAAATTATATTTTTTTAATAATTTTAATAAAGGCTTTTTTAAGCCAAACCAGGTTTCTATAAAAATTATTATTTTTAATTATATTCCGAGATGAAAACTTCTGAGCTTTTTTAGGGATGAGTCGCAAGCTCTGCGATATAAAATACTTAACTTTGTATTACACATTTTTAAATTAAAAGTTACTTTGAATTTAAATTATAAATTTCTAATTAATTTTTAATTATCTTTATTACTTACAGTCCTACAAAATCAAAAGGAAACTCAAACACCACACAAAATTCACCCATCATGCGGCGACCAAAAGCAGCTACCGAGCTGTCGCTGCTCCTGCTGGTGGTACTCCTCCAACTGGTCCATTGGCCAGCCGCAGAGGCGTCCTTCGGCCGCGATGAGTGTAACGAACTCAGCGTAAGCACGGCCTGCCAGTGTGCACCCATCATGTCAGAGTACGAGATCCACTGCCCAGCCAACGAGGAGAATCCCAAATTCCGGCTGAACATCCAACCCAGCCGGAACATTGTCTCGATCGTGTGCAACCTGACGGACACCTCGGACTACCAGCAGCTGCCGAACGTGAGAATTGGTGAGATTGACATGGTCACCATGCAGAGGTGCCTCCTGCCAGGACACACGCCCATTGCTGGGATCCTAGACTTTCTGGGCATTCCCACGCCCAAGATGCTGATCTTCGAGAGCGACAACCTGGGCATGAATATCACGCGGCAGCACCTGGAACGTCTGCACAACCTGAAGCGTCTGCGGTTCACCTCGCGCCGTCCCACGCATATACCCGGCAACCTGCTCAGCGATCTGCGCAACCTCAGTGCCCTGGAGCTAATGGCCAACATTGCCGAGATGCCGCCGCATCTGTTTGACAACCTGGAGAACCTGGAGTCCATTGAGTTCGCCAGCAACCGACTCAAGCGACTGCCGCCTGGGATCTTTAGCAAAATGCCCAAGCTGAAGCACCTGAATCTGTGGAACAACCAGCTGCACAACCTGACCAAACACGACTTTGAAGGTGCCACCTCGGTGCTGGACATTGATATCCATGCCAATGGTATTGAGCAGCTGCCCCATGATGTGTTTGCCCTGCTCACGAATCTGACGGAGATTAATCTGAGTGCTAACCACTTCCGCTCCCTGCCAGAGGGTCTCTTTGAGCACAACCCGCACCTGCAGCAGGTGCGAATCCTAAACAACCGCGTGCCACTCACCACCCTGCCGTCGCGGCTGTTTGCCAACCATAAGGAGCTGAAGGTCATATTGCTGCGATCCGAACTGGAGACACTGCCAGGAGATCTCTTCGAGCACTCGACGGAGATCACAAACATCTCGCTGAAGGAGAATCTGCTGACCACGCTGCCTGCCAGGCTGCTGGAGCATCAGGTGAATCTCTTGAATCTGGACTTGAGCAGCAACCGGCTGACTCATCTGCCTGACAAGCTCTTTGAGCACACCACCAAGCTGACGGACTTGAATCTGGAAGATAATCTGCTGACAGGGATAAGCAGGTAAAGAATATATATCCTATATTATTTATTTTAAAAATAATATTTCTGGGTTTAAAATTACCAAAATAAATAACTAATTTCTTTATTTTGTTTTCTTTTATAAAAACAGCGACCTCTTCAGCAGATTGGGCCACCTGGAGACCCTGGTTATGAGCTGGAATCGCCTGCGCACCATCGATCCCAATGCCTTTGTAGGCGCCACTGAACTGCGGCACCTCCACCTGGAGCACAACGACATCAATCTGCAGCAGCCGCTCTTGGAGGCCATCCTCGAGGTCACTGGCAACTCCCCCTTCAGCCCTTTGACCGAGCTGGAAACCCTCAATCTGCGCAATAACTCGGTGCTGTTCATCTACTCCGACTGGAAGTTCCTGCTGACGCAGCTGCGAGTCCTGGATCTGAGCTACAACAACATCAGCTCGCTGTCCTACGAGGATCTGCAGTTTCTGTCCAAGAACCGTTTGCATGTGAACTTTACGCACAATCAGATCACAAGGATACAAATGCCGACGGAGTTGGAGGTGAGCGAGGACTTGGGCTCTAAGGTGGTGCATGTGGATCTCAACGATAATCCTTTGGTCTGCGATTGCGTGCTCCTCCGATTTGTCCAACTGGTGAGAGGAGAACGTGTGCCCGCATATACCAGGCAGTTCAAGCTACGCACAGATCGGCTAACCTGCAGCCAGCCTAGTGCCCTGCAGGCCACTCCAGTGCGCGAGGTGCTGCCCGAGAAGCTCATCTGTCCGCTGGACATCTCCGACGATCCGCGAGAGCGAAAGTGTCCGCTCGGCTGCAGCTGCTGGGTGCGAACCTTCGACAAGGCCTTGCTGGTGAAATGCAATAGCGGAAACCTGACCGAGGTGCCCAGACTGCCAGACCTGCACAACAACCTGGACATCATGGAGCTGTATCTGGAGAACAACACACTCCTTAGCCTGCCTTCTTTCGATACTCGTGGCTATGACCAGGTGACCAGTCTCCATCTGGCTGGCAATAATCTCACCAGCATTGAGGTGGACCAACTGCCGCGCCACCTGAACCACCTGGATGTGAGCCGGAACCAGCTACAAGCTCTAAACGCCACCGTGCTGGGCTTCCTCAATCGCACCATGCCTTACCGCTCGTTGAGGCTAGCTGGGAATCCGTGGAACTGCGACTGCTATGCCAAGCCTCTGCTTCTGTTCACCCAGGATAACTTTGAGAGGATTGAGGATCGCAACGAGATGATGTGCATGAATGCCGAGTCGCCCACACGGATGGTGGAGCTGTCCACCAACGACATTTGTCCGGATGACAGTAGCGCCTTTATTGCCTTGGCCGTGGTGATTGCTTTGACTGGCCTCCTGGCCGGATTCACGGCTGCCTTGTACTACAAGTACCAGATGGAGATCAAGATCTGGCTGTATGCCCACAACATGTTCCTGTGGCTGGTCACCGAGGAGGAGCTGGACAAGGACAAGAAGTTCGATGCCTTCATCTCGTACTCGCACAAGGACCAGAGCTTCATCGAGGACTACCTGGTGCCGCAGCTGGAGCACGGTCCCCAGAAGTTCCAGCTGTGTGTGCACGAACGCGACTGGCTGGTGGGCGGACACATACCCGAGAACATCATGCGATCCGTGGCTGACTCCCGGCGCACCATCATCGTGCTGAGCCAGAACTTTATCAAGTCGGAGTGGGCACGCATGGAGTTTAGGGCAGCGCACAGATCGGCGCTTAACGAGGGTCGTGCCCGCGTCATAGTCATCATCTACTCGGACATCGGGGATGTGGAGAAGCTGGACGAGGAGCTGAAGGCCTACCTGCAGATGAACACCTACCTGAAGTGGGGCGATCCCTGGTTCTGGGATAAGCTGCGCTTCGCCCTGCCCCACCGCAAGTCCCTGGGCAATGTGGGCAACGGAGCACTGATCAAGTCACCGCTGAAGGGCTCCACCGATGACAAGCTGGAGCTGATCAAGCCGTCGCCAGTGACGCCGCCACTGACCACGCCGCCGGCAGAGGCCACCAAGAACCCGCTGGTGGCGCAGCTGAACGGAGGCACCACGCACCCGGCCATGATGATTGCCAACGGCAAGAACGGACTGACGAATCTCTACACGCCCAATGGCAAGGCGCACCATGCCAACGGCCACATCAACGGCGCCTTCATCATCAACACAAATGCGAAACAGAGCGACGTATAGGACTGGGAGAAGGCGGAGCTCTTCCAGTTCGATCCCGACGATGAGCTATTGTTCCGTTAGAGAGGCGAGAAGAAGCCGCAACCCACTGCCACGAACGGAGGCGGAGAAGCACCCAGCTGAATGTATAAAGTCTAGAGAATATTATCGATTTTCCTTCCCCTCCCCCCAAACTCCTAGCCTGCGCTTCAGAAAAAGTTTATAGAAGTTTCCAATTTCAATATTTCATGTGGCCTTTGTTAAAGAAAGAATTACAAAAGAAAGAATAGTTTGAGGAGGAAGTGCAAGTAGGAAGCATCACTCTGTTAAGTGTTATTTTTAAGCCTAGCCTAGACCCTCTCGTAAGACAGCAAATCTCATTTAATTAGTAATTATTTGTACATTAGAATTATCTTAAGCTGCCGCTAAACAAACTGAGAGTAGCTCAGGGCTTACCCTGACCACTTTTATTTAAATATAATATTTTACCTTTGAACGGAGAGGAATCTCAGCCCAACCTTTGAACAAAGCGAGCTTTATTTCGAACTAAACCTACTTATTATTTGTTAGAAGCCACAACTACTACGAGTAAGAGCCGCATGCAATACACATACGACGTATCCAAATAGTAGTATAGAATCTCTAATTGTGAACAAAAATAACGACAACAAATGCTACCGAAATGAGAAATTGCCTTCTTTGTATGTATGTATGTATGCTAGATATTTAGGTCCTAAGTAACTATTATTACCCACTCACCTCTCTGTACATACGCTGAATGAGAATTTCTGTACTTTCCAAAAAAAGAACGTAACGCACCAGATTTTCTATCACGAATATCAATTGTAATCTCACGCCCATTTAAGCGACGCTATATAAATAAGTACATACCGACCCCGAGACATTATCCAATTTCAAGGGAAACCCATTATCACGTCATCTACCAAACAAACCATTAGGCTAGCCTCTTCATTCATATGAAAAATAAAAATAACAGAATATCGTCTATGATACGTAAATGTAATTAAGCTAAAGTATGTGTATATCGTCTAAGCTATAGATTGTCTCTGATATGTAATGCCTAAGGTACCTACAAATTTACGCAGACACACTCATCTACTCTGTAACGCATATGAGTAACTTAATTCGAATTGTATATGAAAAACACATACATACAACGCAAATAAAATATATTTTAAAAATTAAATAGAGTTTGCTCCTTTTTTTGAATTATTTGGGATTATTTTAAGCAGTAGAGAATAAGTATTCAAAAGAAGTAAGTATTATTCTTTCATTAAATTGAATTAATTATTTTTTTATAATTTTATTTATAATTTTTATTAATTATTTATATATATGTATACATTTAAAGTTGTACATTTAATAAGACAGGACTTAATTACCTAAAACAAACAAGACGGAAATAAAATTGTAAGTACAGACTGCAAATTGTTACGAAAAGGAATAAAAAAGGCAGCCAAGCTGGACTTGAACTTGCCCAAAAAAAAATAGGAAATCACATTGTTAATGGAAGGAAACAAGCTGCCGCTCTATATAGTATATATATCCTCTGAAGCTGACAGCGAAAATACAATTCAAGCAATTGTCCTTGGCAATTCTTTGCACTTAACTATAGCTATGGGGTTGGGGTTAGGCCTGGGATCATCCTTTTCATACGAAGGGTATATAAAATATATAGTGTGTGGGTGTATATATGTGTATATAGGTCCGTTAATTGGGTTGTGTATGTCGTCGTTGTGGCCTACGCATATTGTACAGTTTTGTATATCAACATCCTTAAGCAGTTCTCATACCCTTATCCTTACTTGCCTTCTACGGTTTTTAGTTATTTAATTTTTTTTACTCACAATCAGTTCCAGTTTTCAGTTATGTCTTTGGTGTTCTGTGTTTCTCACTTTGGGATCTTGCGTGTCTTTATCTAGCTACCTCCGTTCCACCACCTTGTTTTTTTCCCTGCTAATGGCCAAGACGTGTCCTCCGCCGACGACGACTTGGGTTCATGTTGGCCCCCCTAAAGCAGCATGTCATCGTCGCTCTCGGTGAACTCTCCATTGGGCTCCAGCAGCAGGTTGGCCTCCTCGTTGGACTGCACCTAAAGGATGGAAGCAGGAGCAGGACATAGCCTAGTTAGCTCCTGGCTGGGGCTCCTCCTGGCTGCTAACACCGAGCGGCAAACTTACCCGGGAGTAGCGAACCGCCGAGTTGCTGCGCCGGAAGAAGCGACGCACGCGCTGCCTCCGCGCCGGCGAAAACGCAAAGAGTCCCAGGCACGTCACACAGAAGGTCACCGACAAAATGGCCGCCAGGATGGCTGCGAAAAAGAGCGAAAAACGGTGCGGATGAGTGATGGCTGGCAGTGCAATCAGAGCGGGCCGGCTGCACTTACTGCCCACGGAGGCCGTCGGCCCGATGGGAGTAGCCGCCGGATCGGGGCCAGCTGTTGTCGTTGTAGTTGTCGACGTGGCTGCCTTAGTTGGCTTACCCGCTGGTGAAGCCGTCGTCGTGGTAGTAGTGGTGCTAGTGCTGGTGGAACTCGAGCTGGAGCTGGAGATACTGGAGCCACCGCCTGGGGCATCCTGCTGGGGCACACCGAGGGACAGGAACTGGCAGATGCTCGGCGTTCGCTGAACATAAAGCAAATTGCATTGCTGGTCCTGCAAGGAAACGGATTCTTGTAATTAGAAACTTTCTTCATTAAGTGCAAGGAAAATAAATAAATAAATTGATATGGGGGACCGGGGGCGGACATAAATTCCGAGTAAAATACGACGCCCTAACACTTCCCATCCCTGCCCTCGTCCAGTGGCCTGCACAAATTTGTGGCGCAACAACTGCTCGCAGCTTGTTTCCGGCATCCTGGGTCGCCTTGGAAAAACCCCTTGCTGTGCTCTGTATTCTGCGTTCTGTGTTCGCTGGCAACACTTTCACCCAAAGACCATTTCCGGCGCGACCAGCGACTGCAAAATGAAACAGCAAATGTGCGCATAATTTAAAAAGTTTTGCGGCGCAACTGCAACTGGCAACTGGCAACTGGCAACTGGAGCCGGCAAAAACGCTCGCCAGCCCAAAGCTGACTGAAACTTTCCCGTCACGGCGAGGCGCCGCACCAGACACGAACATGTCCGCGAGGAGAACAAGGTTGCCAGGAAGCGGTAGAGGGAGCAGCTGTAGCTTGTAGTGAGGGGGGAGGTGTTGGGGGGAGAGCAGCGCATTAAAAAGTTTGCAGCCATTTAAAATCCCATTTCATTGAATCGCTAATTTTCCAACAGCGCCTCTGCCAGTGGCAGGACGAGTACCAGGAGCCAGTGTACACAGCTCCTTTTTGTTGCTATCCAAAAAGTTGTCCTTCGTTGTGTATATATAGTATACTATAATTGCACACATATACACTGAGAGAAAATAATCTAAGGAAGGTTGAGACACTATCCTGTTTTTTAAGTAAATACTTGATTTTGCACAGTAAACAAATTTAGCTTGGAAAAGGGTGGTCTAGGAACTTTCTTATTCAAAAATTCAAATTTTGCTCTTTTTAATTTTTTACATTTCTTGTAGTGCAGCGAAAACTGCTATTTTCCGCGCTGCAGTTCAAGGATTAAAACGTGTTGGGGTTCTTTAAACGATAAGCTGTTGTGCACCCTTTTTCCGCTTTTCCTGCTAGATGACCACAACATCTTGTTGGGCTTAACCTGTTGAGCTGCTCGGATGTATTGGCTGACTGCCCGGACAAGGAAGTGCAAATACTAAAGATCCCAGGGAGCAATTAACATCATTGGATGATGCAAACACATTCCAATAGCAAAGAGCCATCCCATCGGCTAGGGACAGGGACATGCTGCAAATGTGAATCGAAATGTGGCATGGTGATTGGGTGACAAAGGCCACAGCCCGCAGCTGTGACATGGGCCTTCCCCTGGCGATGGCAATGACGGCTTTTGGAAGCGTTTGTCGGAGGTGGCAAACAGCTGGCAGCTGGTTTAAATTTGGGTCAATTGCCTGGTGCCACAAATGCAAAATCGAAGCCAAATACAGGCGAGTCCTGGCGTCCTGTCTGGCCGGGTAAAACATAAAACTATCGACCTAGAAAGGCGGGCGGGGCAAATGTTTTCAATCATCGCCGCCGCTTCCTACGGCGTAATTTTTGGGTAATGGACTACAATGCACTCTGATGGAGTCCTTTTTGGGGGGGGTTTGGCGGTGGGAGTCGACCTCAAGCACTAATTGCAAAACGTTTTTCGGGGCGGCGGCTAATGCAATCGGACCTGCGCCACTAATTACGATGCATTGTGCTCGTGAAAATGGGGGAAATATTTCAGCAACCTGCGGTTAATTGTCGTGCAAGCAAAGCAAACAATTATTAATTAGCTTAAAGAGAGCCCAGCCCGGCATCAGGGCCATGCCCTGGCATGCCCTGCATGCTAATGATGCTGAGCTGGGGCTCCTGGAAAAGCCACAACAAAGTCGGAGCCCTGGTCATTAGTCAAAGTGCTGCAGGCGAATGCAACTTAATTATATTATAACTCCCACAAACATACAGAAACACACGAACACAGCAGTCTCAGCAGCAGGCGCCCGATAAAGGACCTGCTTTTAATTTAATTTCCTCCTGCACGAGTCAGAGGCCAAGGGTCATCTGGTCAATACAGGAGGAGGTCACAGCGAACAATGCCTGCCTGCATATATCTTGCCAGCTGATCCTGCGTGCCCGGATGACAACAAAGCCGCATGCGACACGAATGAGCTCGGGGGAAACAAAAGCTCCAACCAGCAGCTAAGAGCACCTGAACAGGTGAACGGGTGAACGCAGGTGAGGGCCTTAGACAAGGAGCGAGCAAGAAATGCAAAGCGAACCGCAAAAACAGAAATATGAAAAGACAAAGGACAAAGACATAGAAAAAGGGCTGAAAGCCAGGAAGATGCACAGGCAAAGCCGATTGCCAGGTGGTAAGCATAACAAAGGACACCTGCCGCACATTCCGGGCTCCCAAGCCACCCGCCTAAGTCGCCGCCCCCAAAAACCACCGTTTCTTGCAAGGTGGCGGGTCTGCTGCGTCCATATCCCTTTCCGTGTCCCTGGTTGCCCTTTTCCGCAAACATATTTCATACATTCTTACTTTGAAGCAGAGTAGACTCAGTGCCTTGTGGCGGGTCTTTGAGAACGGACCCAGCGACTGCCAAGACTTTTTGTTCGCTTGCAAAAATTAAAAGAGAAAATAAAAAACAAAAAACAAGGCAAACCGAAATGTAGACACCCTTAATTTTAATATAGGAATTTTTGTGGAATTTTCGGGTAATTAATTGAAAGGAATATAGCCATAAAATCTGCAGATTCTACCTTGTTGAGGGTCCTTTCTTCCATGTAACCAGTGATTTATTAGTAGGGATTTCTATCAATAAGAATCTTTTTGGTAAAAATAGGATATTATTTTCGGTATGTATGTATATTATTAAAAAAATATTCACACAATTTAACTTTAATATTGTTGTGATTTATCAAACAGAATTTAAATTTATTTAATATCCATATTTTCTATCATTATATTTTTTAAGAAGATGCGGAAAACCCCTCTTAAATAACTTTTAAATTAGGCCAAATTCAGTAACGAGAATATATATTCCAAGATAAAAGAAAATCCCAATCCAAGATAAAAATAAACCCAATCAATACCACTTGACCGGAATGAAAGTGTCACCTTCTCAACTAAACCGCTATAATCCCCACCTACAAAGGGTATATAAACAAGAAAAAGCTCGCAAAATATCCCTACAGTTGCCGTGTTTCTTTGATGCGCATTTGGCAGGGCGCTGAAAAGCGTGCTACACTCTTTGTAATCCTCCAAGGAGCCCAGAACAAGCAGCGTCAGGTAAGAGATTCCTCGCTTACAAATAAATACATATATATATATATAAAGTATCCTTGGTACTCACGCTGGAGATGAGGCTGCTGCTCTCCGTCTGGTTACTGCATATCAGGCGGATCTGGACGTTCATCGTGCCTGCAAGGGATAACGTAAACGTAATAGGGCATTAGTTTCGAGAGCACTTTAATTAGTTCAAATGAACCCACATTCAAAACAATCTTAACCCTAATAAAAGCGTACAAAAAGCAGTAGCAACAGCAGCAGCAGACTCTGGCTGGCTTTCCACTTTTATGGGCCAGACAAAGGCTGGCTTCCCCACACACACAAAAACACACAGCAGCAGCAGTACAGTATCCTTATCAAAATTTGAAATGATACAGCACAAGGGGTTTGGAGCAAAGTGGATTGAGCCTGGACACCGCAAAGTTATCGCATAAAAGCCAAAAATAATTATCACCACAGACGACAACACTGCTCCTGCTCCTGCTTCTGCTTCCATTCCCCCATCCCCGGTTGTCCTGGCATCCTGCAGGGTCAGGCGCTACTGTTGTCGGTCAAATGCTCAGCATGAAATGCGGACATCTCCAGCCTGGTGTGGGGGGAATCAAAGCCTCTAGCTTCGGTCGCAAAGCCACACAAAATCTACAACTCGTTGGGATTTTCGGCAAATGTTCCTCTAACGCCTCCTGCTCCTGCGTCTCCTCTGGCCACCCACACATTTCTGGTATCTGCTAACGCCTGTCACTGGGCATATTAAAATTGTCTGATCGCTTGCAGATTGCGCTCTGTCGTTGGCCCAAACCAAAACAATGGCAACACAGTTTGTGCGCCACAGAGTTTTAAAATAATTCCGTTTTATGGCCAAGTCGGAGAGACAATGGAGATGTGTCATAATTAAATCGTCGTCAGTTTTATTTGTCAAAATAAAAAGTTTTGTTTTTTAATGGCAAAGTTTTAAGTGCCATGCAATGGCTCGAATAAAAATCATTGTGCGAATATAAGGCAGCTAACACGGAGTGGCCCGGGGGAAATCTCGGCACAGGATGCCGGAAAACCCCATCCCACCCACACACACACACACCCCGACACACACACCCTGTCCTGGCTGTCTGCTCTGCATGCATTAAATATTCATGCAGCAGTATCACATCTACAGAAAAAAACGAATAAAAATAAAAATAAGAAAATCAAGAGAAAAAACAGGAAAAGCTCCAGAGAAAAAGAGAGATTTTCCCAAGTGCAGCAAGATTATTTTACCGCATTATCTCGTAGACAGTTTTTTTTACTCGTTCGCCAGATAAATTTTTTTGTATAATTTCAAGCACTTTGCTTGCTTTTTATTTCCCCCGCAGACGGACAAAAAGAATCTTAGTTAAAAAGCAAACTACTAAAAAAAAACCCAGCGAAAAGAGCCACCACGACAAGTGCCCGAAAATGTCGCAGTTGCAAGAATGGCGTCGCGTCTAATAAAAAAAAAGTCAAGAAAAACACTTGCTAAGAAGGTCACGACTTTGAGCTACCCTGTAAACAGTATGAGAGTATTTTAAAATATTTAACTTTCGTAGATTAGAATTTTTCCCATATCTTAATTTTTTTTTTCGATTAAAAAAGAAATCTTTGTCGTTTTTGCTTGTACATTGCATTACTCCCTAAAGAATTCTGTAAACTATACCACAAATAAATATATAAAATATAAAACATATTCACTAGATTTCCCAGACCGCATCATACCCCTACGAATCGCATTAAAACCATGAGTACCAGCGATAAAAGTGGCGTGATAAAATGCCACGAAGATCGCAGAGGGGATGGAGCAACGAGGATGGTGCAGGAAGCGCAGTGTCACCGGGCAAAGAAAGTGCATTGGGCTGTACGCCAAATCTAATGCGATTCTCCCGTTTTTCCACAAAACACCCAAAAGCGCACCAAAAACAAAATGGAGGGGAAAAAAAAGAAACTAACGAAAAGCCAGATAGAGAAAGGCAAGCAAAATGGCGACAAGGCGAGCATGTTGCGCCAGCGGAAAGGGAACCGGAAGCGGAACCAGAAACGGAAACGGAAGCGACAAGCGACAACGCGGGCTCCTTATCCAGTACCCTCTCTCCCCGCCGGAATATGTAAATCGAATTAGCCGGCCCTGCAAGTGCAGCTGCAGCGTCAACACTCACCTTCCTTGCCGCAATTAGGCAACTCGTGTGTGAAGAATATGTTGACCAGCGACTGTGAGTAGTCCGTCATCGCCTTGCGGCGAGCTCCGCAGATATTTACCGATAGCTTCGTGGTATTGTAGTCGATCTGGGAAGGAGGAAAAAGCCCCAGTTAGGAGGAACTTAATCCCTCTGTGGCCCGACACTCACCTGAATCTTGCCTTCGTTGGTGAAGGGGGCACTCTTAAAGTTGAAGCGATGGCCCAGTTCGTCGTGCACCAGTTCGCAGGTGTCCGCACTGAAGGTGCACTCGTGCGGCGGGCAAAAGATATTCGTCTCCCACTCGAATTTGAAGGTGCAGTCATCGATCGAACGCAGCACTGGTTGCCCCTAAATGGAGGAGGGAAAGGAAGGTAAAGAAGAGCAGCCATTAGAAGCGTGCAGGCAATTTGCAGGTGAGCGGCGAGGTCGTCCTTTGAAATAGTCGCATAAAGACTGTGACCCAGTCAAAGCTGTCCGCACAAATGGCCTATCGGAATCCGATTGCTTCTTGAATGTGTGGGTTTTTTTTATACACTCGAAGAAATTACTATTGACCATTTCATAAGGAAAATTATAACAGATATATAGAAGTTGTTAAACTCACACATATAAATTAACATTTTAGAAATAGTACCGAATTCTGAAAAATAAGCTTTAGATTTACAAAAGATATTTGTCTCCCATTCGAAATTGTAGATACAGTCTTCAATCGAACGTAAAACAGGTTGACCCTAAATTAAGAAGAAATAAAACCAAAAACTGCAAATTATAAGTGAATTTAAACTTTAAAAATAAGGAAACCATACGAAATAATATAAATAATAATTTCAAACCAACTACACATGCTGTTTAGTGTAAGGCCAAATAATTACCAATGAAATCAAAACTTAATAAGCATTTTAGTAGTAAATAAATATATAAAATATATTAATCTGCAAGCAAGCAATGTATGGTGTATGCGTGTTAATCCCCAGTTCGTATTTTCTGTATTTTATTTTTATATTTTCTTCCAGTGCACTTACCCGACCCGCACGCATATTGCAGTTGAAAAGCATTTTCGTGGACAGTTCCGTGCTGTTGTCCCACGGACAGGGATCACCCTTCAAGTACAGCAGCTCGGCGGAGGTGCGATTCCTTTGCGACAGCGAGACCAGCGGAAATCCCATGCTCTGTGAACGAGACAAACAAGAGGGAGAAAGTGGTGAAAGGGGCGCCTTAAGCCAGCTCTACGAAAGCGAAATGTATAACTTTATGTCTGAGATTGCGGCAAATAACTCGAAATCCCTGTCTGAGCCAAGCACACGTTCCAGTGTCGCCTGCTCCTGGCTGCTGGTTGCTGGTTGCTTGTAGCTTGTTGCTATCCTTGTTGCCGGTGTCCAGGCCAAGCAGCTCGGAACGAGCAGAGTGGCCAGCACATCGATGCGATGATAACTGGCATGACCAGAGATCCACCAGCAGGACATGCCGGTCCGAGTCAGCACAAACGACAATTTAATGGATAGTTCAATGGCACCGCCCACCCGACAAAAACTAGGATAGTTTTTGCGGAAATGTAAAGGTAGAGAAAGTAAAGTCGTATAATTTTAGGGACCTAATTCCTGATAAAACTAGGATTAATAATATTATATAAAAAAATTATTTTTTAGAACAAAATTCATATAAATCAATGGTGTCTAAAACCCTGACCTGCTCAGACAAGCTAATATTTAAACCCGCCCTGCTCGTCGCCTGTGCAGCTGTTGCTGGACCCCCATCGATGGAGCACGCTAACTGCTGCTATTGGCAATCAGGCAGCTTAAACGCTGCCAGCTATCCAACTAGCCGGCCAACGACGTGAGCTTAATGCGCAAAAAGCAGGGATACCCAACGATTCCAAAGGACAGAAAGGGGAGCAAGGAGACACCGGGCTGGGGGCAAGTGCATTGGCGTTCGAGTGGCACAAGATTTATGCTCGGGTCAACAAGGTCGATGGCGGCGGCAAGCGTTGCACATGTTGTCGTCTCATCTTAAACGTATTAGTGGCAGAGGGTGCTCCAGTTTCCAGGTCCCGGCCAGACCGAGTTCCGACTCCGAACGGAACTCATTTCGTATGCAGCTCAGGCGATGTTTTAGCAGTTTGCTCTATTATTTATTGCTGGACGTTTCACTGGCGGATCGGTTCGTTTGCCTGCCCCTTTGAAAATCCATTTGAAAATCAAAATCGCAGCTAATGCGCCATCAGCAAATACACAACGACTGCCGCCTGACCTTCAGTATCCGGCAGCCTCATTAGCATGGAGAGGGAGGGATCCTTGGGGTTCGGGGGAGTCAGGGTATATGGCAGATCAGGGGGACTCCCTTTGGCGCCGGCTTACTGACTTAGAACAGAGGCAGGCAGGCAGGCACAGGGCACACAGCACAGTTAAGTTTCGCCAGTAGCTCTCGCTGTGCAAAATTTATTGAAAAACTTTCTTATCGCAGTTGAACAAGCCAGTAACTTCTCTGTGTATGTGTGCCAGTGTGCGTGCGCCAGGATATTTGTGATTATTTTTTTTAAGTTTCGCAAAACTTTCCTCTCCAGGATACCAGGGACAAAAAAAAGAGAAGAAAATGCCAGCGACGACTCACTGGCCAGACCGAAAGTAACTTAATTGTTTGCAGATACAAATAAATGAGTTGAACAAAAAAAAAACAGAAAAGAGGAAAGCACAAAGGACACGGGCCAGGACAGGGCAAGACAAGGCCAAGCTAACAACAAGGAGCTGAGGAAAACAAGAAGAAAATCTTGACTTGATTGTTGGAAAATCTTTTGGCTCAGGCCAAGGGAAACAAATCGAAACTTTAATGCGCTGCTGCTGCGAGATTAAAAGAACTGTTTGGGATTCTCAAAAGGATTTCAGGACACGACATTTATTTAGGTTGCTCGTTCTAATTAGTGGGCAACACTGGAAGAAGGAGCTGTATCGTTAACCTTAGGTCATTTCTTTGGGTTGAGATAGGAATGTGTATTCTTTTCTTACAAACACATTTGGAAGAAGAAAAGTCTGAGATAAAAATAAAAAGAATGTTGGAGAGGGATTGAAGGAATCTGAGAGGGAAAACTATTAGGAATGTTGCAGGTTAAGCTGGGAATATAGTATAGTATTTCTTATAATATTTTCAGGATATCAGCATAAACCTAGTTCAACTTTCCCATATTTCCCTCATTTAAATATAACATTTATCCTGAAATTCCTAGTGCCCATTACACATACACTTTTCTAGCCGAAATCGAATATTTTTTTGTTGAAAACAGAATAAAAAAAATAGGAAACAAGGCCATGCTTGAGTTGAGAAGCAATAAAGATTTCTGCTAGTTCAGCGATTCACCAGGAACATGCCAGCGGACAAGGCGGCCGTCCTACCCCTACGTTGCTCATCCGCCCTGTGGCCCGGTCGGCACTCAACCTACCAACCTACCAACCCACCAGAAAGCCAACGCGGCCACAACAGGCATGACATTGAGGGACAGGACAATAACTGGGATAACAATAAGCACAATAGCAAGCAGGCAGGCAGGCAGCAGGAGGGGGACGGGACTGGACAGTTGGGGACGAGTTATGCCCGGCATTGTGGAGCTGCTGGCAAGGCATTCAGCTGTTTGCACAACAATTTGATCAATTTCATTATTAATCCGATTTGATGGGGCGCAGACCCCCGACGGCAGCCATTTTGACGATTTTGTGGTTATTGTCGGAAGTGCAAATGCAAATGCAAGGGGGGAAGGAGGAGCTGAAAATGGAGCAGAAGATGGAGCTTGAGCTTGAGCTTGAGCTGCTGGCCGGGTAATGGGGTTGCCCATTGTCATGCTAGTCACATGCCCGTTGCCAAATTTGCACTGGCACAAGTCAAACGCCGCCATCGAGTTGACAATGGAGTCGCTGCATGCCAATGAATTGACTCGCACTCGCTGTCGCAATCGGAGTCGCAATCGCAAATCGCAAGGGAATTCCCAAGCAAAAATCAAACGTGTCGCTGATCCGGCAGGGCTTCCTTGGAGTCAAGCGCCAGAGGCGACAAATGTCTGCAGTGGCAATCGCTTAACCCTCCAGGGACCAACTAATAAGTTTGGGATTTTCAAGAAATTTTCTTTACTTTAAGCACTTAAGTGTCAAACAATTTAGATACATTTTCTTAGCTGAAGAATATTATTAAATTGAAGATTTTTAATGTATAAATATACACTTTTTTATGTCTGCATTTTTAGTTTAATTTTTAATAAAATAAAATGTCTAATGGGCCCATTAATAGGTATTGCTTCATTTTTTTAAAGCTAAATGTTCGTACATGATGTATTTTTTTAGAATACTAAACATTAGCTTAACATAGTTTACCAAAGATACCATATTTTCCTCTACACTTGGACCCTCTTTCACAATGGGTTAAATATGTCTTCTCCCACAGGATTCAGGCAATGCTTCTTTCCATTGTAGCTGGTTAGCCTTGGGATATGCAATGGCAGCACATTAAAATATGTGCATGCGATAAGGGGCTGAAACGGGGGATTCAATGGAGATGGGGGGCTGGGAATGCCAAGATGCCACTGCGAATGCAGGCGACAACGTTCGACAACTGCCAATGAGTGGGCGTGGCGGAGGGGCACCCAAAGCCATCAGTATGGGTTGAGTTTTTCCCTTATTTTTTTGCTTTTTGTAGGATGGAGAGGAGCATGGGGTACGCTCAAGTGCGCGTCAGCAGCAACGAGCAGCACATTTCCGTTTCCGCACACGAAATGCTCTGAAAACGAAGCATTTTCAAAATGCAAAACGTGGCGCAAATTGTCAACAGGAATGGAGGGACCGAAGGCTACACTAAAAATATGGAAATAGGTATAAAAAATTTACATTCGAGAAACATTTTTAAGGATAAAACTATTTGTTTTAAAAGCCTTTTCTCAATATATGGAAACGAAAGACCAATTTTGTAATAATAATAAATTAGGATTTCAGGATTATGATAGGATTTTTGATGGATCCTTTCTTAAAACCAACTTCTTTTGTTGATAAATACATATATTTATTTTTCTCAGTTAAACTAAATCTATAATCTTTTTAGGTACCGTTTTTGTCAGTGTACACAGTTCATGGTTAGCGGAGGCTGTCTGTAGCGAGAGTCGACTACAAAAATAAAGCAATAGAATTTTTATAAAAATATATATTTGCTCCGAATGCGTTATTTCTAGGCCAACGGCATGCAAACAAAGCCGATGGCACTTTAAGCCGCCATTACCATCACCGCCACCACCACCACCACCACCCATCCGGGCCATCTAGAGTCGCCTCCTGCCAGCGGAAATGCTTTACAGAGCACGTCGCCGGTAGGCACACCCCCTCACACACACTCTCACGCCGTTACACGTACACGGGGCACACATGGATGCTGCTGTTGGCCGCTAAAAGCTGTTTTTACAGATATTTTACCCTCCCCCACACCCCATACCCCATCCAGCCGCATTTTGCCATTTCCTTCCGTTCCGTTTCGTTACGTAGCGCGACGTTACGTTGGCTGACCTTACGTTATGCTCACATATTTCAGTCGCGTGCTGCCTGCCGCAGGAATCCCCTTTACCCGGCATTTTTTTGAAGCACATTTTAGATCAGGGGCGGCACGTAAGGCCTTTTTAGAGGGATAGTTTCTTTGTTTTATATTTTTAAGTAGTTTGTTTTTGGTTGTTAGAAATATATTGTATTTAAAAATGTAAGTTTTATAAAGAATATATCTCAATATTTTGTATAAAATGCTAACGACTCCCTAGGATTTAAAGTGTTAGCAAAAGAGTTCATATAGTAACTCTCCAAAGTCATTAAAAATCTGAAATATCTTCAACAAAAACCCATAAAACCCCCCTGAATGCACCACTGCCTGGGAACCCCTACTTAACTGCCCTCCATCGCCTCGTTCCTCCAACGAACTCCAGCGCATTGCCATTTCCAACGCGTACGTGCTTATTTTTTAGCAACTTGAACAATGTTTTTGCTCCCGGGAAATTTGTGCAGCTTGCGATAAAAGTTGAAGCCGGAAGGTGCCAGTGCGAGGGGATGGATGAGTGTGTGTGTGTTGGGCGGCCTTTTGGCCCCGGAAAATACGGAAAATGCGCTAGAAAGATTGCCTTCTCCCCCTCCACCCTCGCCCATGCGAGGCATGCATCCATTGTCGCATGCAATTATTGTGCTGATTGAAGTGGGGCGAGTGCGGTGGAGTGCGGTTTAGAGGGAGCTGGCCCCACCCGGAAACTTAACGAGGAAACCTAATAATTCATTCGACTTTCGTCTAAAAACAAGCTGGCATTAAGCCGAAAAGAAAGGCAGCTAAAAGCCGCGAAGGACACACAAAAAAGGGGAGCACGAAGGTAAATTGAATAGGGTGTGAAAATATGGTTTTTAAAATATAGATAATAAAGAATTTTAAACAAAAACAGATTTTAATAATACAAAGAACTAAATCTCGCCATTATGAAATGATAAATAATATTATTTATACATTAAAACAACTATAAATCAATTATAAATGGCTATAAAGAGTGATTAATAATTAAATAAATTCACCATGAGTCAAGCTTTTAATTTAAAATTGCATCTAAGACTTTGTATGTGAATGATATTTGTAATAAAGCTTTATTATCCCCATTTTGCTGCAATGTTTCCATTCTTCAATCACTTAATTCCATTTTAATTAAAACCCAAATTAACAAAAATTGAAACAAGAGTAATACTTAAGCCCCGATTAGTGTTAATAATAAATTCTAACACATTTCATTAGGCAAACAATAATTTAAATAATATTTCCCGCAGTAAATCAGCACTAGACCTATTTTTTCGCAGGTCCATGTGTGTCTGGCTTAATGGAAAAATGTATGAATTATTGAATCCAGCAAAATCCCCACCAATTATCTCGTTCATTTGCAAAAGATTTGGCCCGGACTCTGCTTGGCAGCGTGTTTTTTTGGCCATTTTGTGGCCCGAGCAGAAATCTCGTTTCAAGCAAATTTCATAGCATACTTTTGTGGGCTTAAGTATTTAGGCACCGACCCGACAGAGTTTTGGCCCCGAACTGGACTGGACTGGATTCGGACCGGCGGCCAGTGGCCACATGCTCAGTGAGGAGATTTTTGGCATTAAACAACTTTTGGCCGCTGTCAACGGCAGACAGTGGGTGTCCGCATCCGCACTCGCATCCCAATCCGAAAGTGAACCCCGGACCAGTCCCAGTTGGAGGCGCCTCTTAATGAAGCAAGCAAATAATCCACACTGGTCAGGCCCGGGGGAATTACGGATGCTGGCCGTAGCGAGGGGTCGGAAAATTGAGGTTGAGCGAAGCTTAGCAATTAGATTGCTGCATATTTAATGCATGAATGGCGCCACAATTTTGGGCATTTGACCAAACGGCCACGACGACGACGACCATATTGAGGCGTTTATGAGGTGGACGGAAAGGCGCACCGAGATGGTGTGGCGGGCTGAGGGCTAGCGTAAATTACGAGCGATCCCCCTGGGCTCCCGCTCCATTCATTGGATACACATGCATGCAAAGAGTTTTAAGCACATAAGCGGCTTTCTTTCACGTGGCCAGCACACTCTTCCGCCGCCCTTTGAGGCCTTTTGTGGGAACACTCGCATCTACCATGCATGCACACAGTTGGGGTCGAAAAAATAGGCCTAGGGGCTGGGGGAATCTCTGTTATAGAATATTATTTTGTGGGGAATACTTTTTGAAATTGATTTTTTTATAAAAACAAAAAGCAGAAATATCTTTTGAACAAGCATGAATGTGTGGGGGGGAATCCGCTCTTTTAAGTTCCTTTTTGTATGATCTTTAGAAAGACATTTAAGATATATTTTAGGAAATTATGACGAATTCTTAGAGCCAAGAGATAAGCTAATGGGAGTTGGTTACTTCAATTCATTGAAATAAAATATGTAATAAAATCTTTTAAAATTTTTAAACTTATTTAATAATTTTAAAAAAATTTTAAATCACATCAAAATTTTTTTTCTCTTCTCACTATTATTATCCTGACCTCTCCTGTACATTTATGCACCCCCAAAATATGTATGTATGTATGTATAGCGAGGTGGTACTTACACGCTCCTCCTCGGGGGCGCCGGCGGCCGTCACTTTGGCCATGCAGGCAGCAGATCCGCCGGCACAGCCTAATTGGTATTTGGGCACTAATGGACGGCACACATTCAAAAAGAACTGCAAAGAAATAAAAAAGGGAGTAGGATTGGTAGTGATGATGATGGTTTGAGTTGGTTGAATAGAGCAAAGACAAAAGCCAGCAAATTACGGTCCTGCTCTGTTCCGGAGGGAAATCAACGGACTGTTCCTGCTCTACCGCTCACCTTGGTCGCTTTGGGCACCAGGTGCTCCATGCTGGCGGGCAGCTCCACCCGGGCCTCATAGTTGTCGCTGTCGCTAATCAATGGCGTTAGATCGATCAGCTCGACACCGCTGCTCCCCAGTCCCTCCGCCGTGTGGTCCACATAGATGGTAGCCTTGCACTTAATCGGCTCACGGCAGGCAAGCGGCGTCTGATATTGGATCAACAGCTGGCAATTGGAGTCCTCAATTATTTTCAAAGAATCGCCGCCTCCCGCTCCAGCTCCAGCTGCCGCATTGTCCTTGGTGGCATTGTTCGCACAGACAAACTCGATTTTCGTTGACCAGCGCCGGCTTCCACCCGCCGCTGAGGGGCACTCGGCACCGTCCTCGTAGAGCAAATAGAGCGAGCCGCTCTGATTGAATCGCAGCTGCGAGTTGAAGTTGCCCAGGCTGATGGTTGTGGCATTCTGTTCGTAGCAGGCGCCTGCAAGTGCACGGAATCACGGAGAGAACGGATCAATGGAGGGCTTCTACGGGCAAGCGCCAAAAAGTCAGAAGCAAAAACAATGGCCATCTCAAAGGCAAACAAAAAACATGAACATGGCCGGCAAATCCTGGCCAGAAAATCCTTAACCATTTACTAACTGCACTGGGAAAAATATAAGCTATTAAAAATATAACAAAAGAATTTTCTGTAATATTGATGTATGCAAAAATAAAGACATTAAAAAGAACCATTAGCAAATTTGTACACCTCCTTAGATTACTTTAAGAATATTTTTTTATTAATTTGAAAGCCCTAAAGTCGAAATATTACAAAATCTATGACTTTCACTTTATGTTTTATGTAAATAAATTTTTCTGAGTGCAAGAATAGGGATAACTCGAAGCAGGAGCCAAAGCGACAGGCCATCAAAGGCGAAATTAATTGTTCTCGTTGTTTGTCAACTTGCAAGGCTTTTTTTCGCACACACCGATCTAAGGGAGTGTCCAAGCAATTGGAATGCTTTTAGTCTATCCAGGACTATCCAATAACAATGGACTCGAACACAGCATAAATGGCAGAGTGAATTTACATCGATTCCGGAGCCCTGCCTTCAGGAATTTAAGATTTAATTGCCTAAAAATAATATTAAATTGTTTGGAGAACTAAAGCCGGACAACAACTGACAACTCAATTTTGTGGAAATAAACAGAATCTCCGCCATCCTCGAATCCCAGCACTTGTCCTTTCTGGCTCCCTGCATTTCAATCTTTCCCTTTTCACTCGCAACCCCAACAATTTTGAGCAACGTCACTCACATTTGCCGGATTTTGATTGAGCGCCCTAGAGCAGACAGCATTGTGATTGTGATTTGACTAGAGTATGGTAATTTCAGAGTCCCCGCTGCACCCCTCCGCTCTCCTGCTTCACCATTTTTATACTATATTGCAGACATTGGACAAATATCCACATACACACACACATGCAGGATCAAGAGCCATGACCAACAACAAGAAAATACAAAAAAATACCTAGAGAAACGAAGAGAAAAAGACCAATTGAGGTGGCTTTTGGCAAATCGAAAAAGAAATCGACTGTCAACTAAATTGATAAATGGCATTCTGGGGCTGGGCTGCGTGACAATATATGTACGTAGGTCCGTATATTCCAGTGTAAACATGTATGGCCAAAACAGGTCCTGCCCGAGTCCTGTGGAAGCATGCAATTGAATTTAGCAGACCATCAGCCGAGAAGAACAGAAGACATCCTTCAGGGATTTATTTGTACAGCTGCGGTCGAACTAAAATGTCTTAAATATCACTCTGACTTGGGAGTTATATTCTTTACAATTTAAAGTTGAAATGTAAAACTTAAATTTGATAAAAAGCGAGATCGAATGACAATCTTTTCGCTAGCGAACGAGAGATTTTAATTTGTACTTTAAGAGAGCTTCGTATATTGCTTTCTATAATTTTAATTTTTTATTATGTTTATTACTATTATTATGTCCCCTGTTGTGCTTTACACAGAATATACTCTTGTCCTTGTACACCTTGGGTGAAAATCATTTCCTTGTCAAGATTATCCAACGAGATTGACCTGGTCGCAAACACACCGAAACACGCAACCGCGTAAATTGAATCCCAATGCAATCTCGGCTCAAAGCAACCTCCGGCCTGGCAGCATTGCGGTCATGAAACAAAACATTGTTTAAATTCCGCCTATTGCTGAGAAGGGTTAAATATAAGGGAGCTGACTTTGTGGCATTGATAAGGCGAGTGAGCACGGACCACGGTATGCCGCAAAATATTTTAAGGGCAAAAAGCGGCGACTGTAAATGGCTGAGAGGAAGACCCGGGAAAATTGAATTTCAATAAGAAAACAGCCAAGAAAGGGCCGAGCCAAGTAACCCTAAAAACATTGACCATCAGCAGCCAGCAGCAACAAACAAAAAAAAAACGACCAAGCGAAAAAAACAAATATAAAACGATTTAGTAGCTCCAGTAGCCCCATCCCCCGACTCCCAAATGCCACTTGAATGGCGCATCCAGGCCAAACAGCTGGCGGCAAGTGTTAGTTACGGCTGCAGAGGAGGGTTTGGTTTTTGTCCAGTCCTGGCCAAATCGAATCTGCCCGCCGGGCACACAAATAAGCAAGGAAACAAGAGAAAACCAGAGCCCCACATAAAAAGGAGTAAAATGCGAAAAAACATTGAAACAAGAAAATGAAAATTATAAACAAAGCAGCAGCTCAAGCACAAAAGTGCGATGCCATTGCGATTTGATACTCCCCAGAACTTTTAAAAATATGGCAAGACTTGCAATTATCTTTAGCAACACTTGAACACATAATTTGGCTCGAATTTATACAGGTTTCAGGTGAGAGACTTCATCAGTATAGCCATAAGATGTCTCTGTAAGAGTTAATCATTTTTCTCATTTAAATTTTAAATGTTGCCTTATATTTTTTCAATTTAGAAAACAAAATTCTCTAATAAAGTCCCCTTTTATACGAAGCACTGCCAAAAATATTTCTCTAAAGCTTTGTATAAACTGCAAACAAGAACTTAATTTGCTTAGACAATTATGTTGACAAGCAGCAATTAAATGAAGCCTGCATCATCATATACATAGCTGAAATTCCCGCAGCTGCCACCCAAAAAACAAAAAATGCAATTTGCAACGGCTCGCCATAAATAAATATAAAATGCAGAACGAAAACGCAAATGAAAATTACACAAAATGACAGGGCAACGCATGCTGCATAAGCAATTAACGGCAGCAGTAGGAGGCGGCATTTTATGGGGCCTGTTTTGTGGGAGGCGGCGAGCAGGGGGCGCGGCCATAACTCACTTGCAGGCCAAAGGGGCCATGGCCAGGCCACTGCCAAATGCCTTCAAATATTGAATTCAACTATGTAAACCAGGAGATTTTAATGCCCTGCCACGGGGGCGTAGTGGTATGGCGGGGGGATTGAGCGGGCGGCAGCAATATGCCGTCTGCCAGTGTCAGCTGGGCGCCAAATAGCGACCAAGCAGCGCTGTTTGGATGCAGAGAGAGAAATGGGACCAGCTCAGGGATTAGTCAAAGGTCTGCATAAGCTAAGACTCATTTGATTTTCGCTCTGGGGAATTTTAGTTAAACTAGAAACGGTTGGGAATTATAAGCTAGCTTGAAACTTATACATCAAGATGAGTAACCATATTACTTATTATTTATTCTATCAATAAATAAATAGTAAACAAATCAGATTAAAACCTTATCTTAATCTACAAATAACAAAAAAATCTTTCTTATACTAAAATTATTAAATTAATATAACATCAAATTAACCCCCTTTATATGCAATTATTTCTCTGTGTGCATGTGAGCGCCAGCTTGTTTACAAAAGACCGCTGCCATGTCCTACGCCCCAATTCCGCGCTCCTGTGTATGTGTGTGTGTCTGCTATTTGCCTAACAAATGAAAATTTCATGTAGGTCCCAGCCTCATGGCCTGGACATCAGCTTGCCAAAAGGGAGCACACACTTATTTATTTGTTTAGGCCCAGCAGTGGGGCCATGATATCTCCTCCGCGCGCGAGGGAGCCAGCCAACCGAAAAGGACGCGCAAACGGATATGCGTCTGCAGTCAACTGCGAATGCAGGACACCCCAAAAAGCATATATAGGCACACAAAGAGTCGCGCTGCGTGAGCTGAACTCCATGGATACCAGACACGTTTCGCATGCCAACAGCCCACATCGCCAAAAGTTGTTATTTGCCACGGCGAGCGAGAGAGCCCTCTGTGTCCCCCATTTGTTGATGTTGATGCAGCGCATACAAAGCAAATAAATAGGAAAAATATCAAAGCTGCGGATGTGCAGGCATTATATGCTATATAGCATAAGATTATGCACTGGAAGGAAGGGTAAACCAGAATGTTTGCCATGAGAAAACACGCGAAGTAAGTTTTAGGAGTATATCTAAACAAAATAATAGTTACTAGTGAATACTAGTAAAACAAATTCATGAGAATTGCTTTATTTGTATTTAAAAATGTTTAATTATTATAACTTTTAACTAAGAAGTGTTGTAATTAAATTTGAGCAAAGTTTAATCTTTTTTTTATACTTTTTTTAAATTTATAAATCACGAATTTTAAATCACGAGAATTAATTAATTAATATCCTCAAAACCTTTTTAGCTAAGTTCAATTTATTAAATATATTTCTTTTTAATTCCCATTAAATATATAAATAAAGAATTTTTAAAATTATTATTTTTAACATCAATATATCTTGTAGCGCTATTCCTCTCGATTTACATCCCCAAATTTAAGCAATATTTTAACATTAACTTAATAAATCGATAACTAAAAACTACCTTCAAAAAACATATTTTAAAGCTTCTCTTCTGAATTTTTCAACCAACTGAAATATCAAGTTTAAGCCCCTATTTTTAATAGAGAATTTTCGACGTTCATTCTGCTTATTATTGGCGTTGAAAAAATGTAAATTGAATTTTCACGTGAAGCGAGCGGATGGATGAGGCGGCAGCAGAGGCCCGGCTAATGGTCTGACCACCTCTAGCCTGCATATATACGCAGGCAAACTCGTAAATTATGTAAATATATGACGGACCACATCACAGATCTAAATCATTATCATCATAGCCCGGCTTTAGCTCACACACACACACGAATGTGCGTCCATATTTATGGACATACGTTGGAGGGGACCTACAAATAGCCACTCGTGTGCGATTTAATGGAAACCGGATGAAATGGTCAACACTTGACCGGGCCCATCCTTTTTTCTTTTTTTTGCATTTGCCTCCGGTTACCAAGACGATTATGGCCATGAGGGCCACTCGAGCGGAAGAGCAATAAAAAATCACTAATCCCGAGTCAAAAAAGGGTTTAAAGCTTTGCCTGGTTACGACTTCCCTTTAATTACGACTCTTACGGCGAATAAGTTTCGCTTCGGCACTTAAAAACTTGTATTAATATCCAAGGCCGCAAATGGCCGACTTACCGCCATTTTCCTGGCAGGGACTCCCGGCATGGGCGCACACTGCAATTGTATAGTTTCTGCCATCCTTAATCAAAGTGCGGTCTGGCTTCGAGCTCAGCGGACTGAGATCCAATCTGTGTTGGGAGGAGGAGCAGAGTGAATGTGGGCTTAGAGTGGAATCATTAGGCTAAACGAGAGGCAGCACTCACAGCTCATTTGTGGCCGTGAAAGCCGTACAGGGTTCGAGATCGTTGCAGGCCAAGGGGGTGACAAAGTTGAACTGGTAAGTGCAGGAGTCGGCTCCCAGGCCCGCGTACTCCGGATGGGCGTTCTGGAAAGTAGGATAAGGATATTAGACATGAAAATTTAATAGTTTTGAGGTGTTTTTTAAATCTTTATTAATAGTAAATACTACTCACTCGTATAAACTTGTCACAGCTGAAGTAAATCACACTGGTATAGTTGGCGCTGGAATTCTTGGCGCAGGGCGTTGGTGACTCATGCCTGAGCAAAAGCTGCCCTTTTTCGACCACCGGACGCGACTGTACATTTCCAAAGTTGATGAAACTATAAAAAGAATCCTTTTATAAACAACAATTTCAATATACAAACAATATAACTCACCGCTGCTTCATATCCGTGGCTTTGGGATTAAACAGACACACGCTGCTGCCTGGAGGACACATGCTGTTTTCGCCATAAAGAACAGGCTTGCAGACATTGATCACAAAGACAGCATCCTGGCGATTGCTGGTGCGATAGTTACTGTCACTCAGAGGCATCAAATCAAAGGTTCCGTTGGTGTCCCGGACGCTGCAACTATTGGATTGCAGGGCATCGGGTATGCGAAGGCAGGCCAGGGGGGTCTCGTAGGAAATGTAAAAGGAGCAAGTATCGTCAGCCTGAGAAGGTTTAAAGGAAAATGTTACTTGTGAAGCCACATTAGGTACTCCAAGACCTTACATAGGACGTAACATGCATGGGCTGGGCATCTAGCGTGTAGTCGCAGCTGAGCATCACATGAAGCTGGTAGTTTGGTTTCTCGGCAGTGCCATTCTCACACTTGACGCCGCTCTTGTACTCCAGATACATCTTTCCATTCCTGTAGAAAAGCTCATGCTGGCGACCTAAGCGAAACAAGAACAGGTGAGGTTTCCAAGAATATTTGGTGGGTACTCAAAAACTCACCTAGGATATACTCCTTTCCCTGTTTCTTGAGACAGGCTGCCACATTGCTCTCACCATTACAGGTTCGCGAAAGATTTCCGCATACATTAAACTCGAATTTATCGCCGGGAATGCTGGGACTCTCCACCACATGACCCAAGTCCGAGTGGAGGCCACTGAAGTCGAAGGTACTGCCATAAATGGGTTCCTTAATCTTGCATTCCTGGGTGGAAAATTTCTAAAGGAAAGAGAAGAGAGTGGAAATTGAATTTTAAATGTTATTTAATTGTTTGTATATGTAAAATTATATTTATTTATTATTTTGAGGTTAAAAAAATGCAACTTTAATGGCCTTTAATAAATTAATCAAATTTATGGTAAAGTAAAAATTATTAATGTGATTTTAAAAACGTATTTTAAGGCTCCAAAATGAAATCTCAACCCAAACAAAAGCATTAAATTCTTTGTGGATAACATGGCCTGTAAAAGTCAAAGCTTGAGACCTTTGTTGTTCTTATCTCTCCTAACTTGGCTGATTGATTTCTAGTCTTTTTTAAATTTCGCCCAACAAAGACTGGAACCGATAACCGCGTATGCGTCTGTGTGTGTGTGTGTGTGTGGGTGGGTGGTAAACATTCACTTGGAACGCCAATAACAGGGTCTTGGCCAAAATGGCAACAAGTGCGCAGCGCCAAACACGAAACGAAAACAAACAAGCGGCGCCTCCAAGCCGCCCAGCGCCCATTGGGCCCCATGCCGCCCACCGCCCACTGTCCGCCCACTTACCAGCTGATCAACTGCGTCAGCGGCATAGCTCCCGCGGCAGCCTAAGCACAGAAACAAAGCTAGGCAAACTAGCCACTGCAAAGACAACAAATATCGAGAAATTTCTAGGAATTTAATATGGAAACGGGGAAAAGATGATCTCACCTGGTGTTTGTAGCCCCGACTTGCAGTCGCCGGCGTATCCTTTGCCCCACTGCACATTGTGTCACCTGCAGGTTCTGGAGGAGCACAAAGAATGATCGAAGGCAGAGTTTGTGTATTACTAATTCCCCCTCAAGATTAGCACTTTTTCGCACACAAAGCACTTTTTATTGTCCTTATCAAAACTGTTTATTTTGAGAGAGAGCCAAGTGCGTTGTTGCAGTTTGTTATTGCTTTTCCAATTGGCTCTCTCGCTTCGATTTTTCAACGGCCGCCTTTTCTTCTTCGCGGGCGGCACAGAGGCCACTGTAACGTGGTGCGTAGTTGCACGACAGGCAGACGCCGAGCGTAAACAATAATCAGCGCACTAGTATTACTAATATTATCACTTTTTTTGCGGCTAATTACCTGGCAAAAAGAAAACAAATCGCCGAACAACCGATTGCAGTGTGCTATCGATAGCAGTAGAGAGCAACAGCTGACCGGCTGTCATCGACTGCGTTATCGATTGTCTTCCATCTCTTGGAGCCGCTTTTATTGAGAAATTTTAATATTTTTATATTTTGGGCTTAAACTTCCATTTTGATGGCCGCCAACATAGCTGCCGCGGCTGCCGCCGCCCAGGAAGTGGACCCCGTGCTGAAGAAGGCCATCAAGCTGCTGCACTCGAGCAATCCCACGTCCGCCGCCGAGCTGCGCCTGCTCTTCGACGAGGCTCTGAAGACGCGCTACGGCCCGGAGAAGAGTCTGACCAACAACATGACCCAGCGCATGGTTGAGGACGAAGCCAACTTCCCGGGCCGGGCGGCCACGCCTCCGCAGCCCATCAATGTGGACGAGATCATTAATCTGACCAATTCGCCGGACAAGGAGCCCTCCGACTCGGTGGACACCATTGCCGACTCGGATGACGGCCTGAGTGCCGTGGGCATAGTGAACACGGGTGACACTGGTGACTTTGGCGACCTCAACTGCTGCGTGTGCGGCGAGATGGTATTTACGGCCACCAATCGGCTGATAGAGTGCTCCAAGTGCGGCGCCATGTACCACCAGGAGTGCCACAAGCCGCCCATTACGAAGGAGGAGGCAGCCGACGACCAGGAGCAGAACTGGCAGTGCGACACGTGCTGCAACAAGCCCACAAGCAGCAGTCGAGCAGCCTCTTCCGCCGCAACGACAGTGACGCCCACCGTTTTCATAGCCGACGAGCCCATGCCGCTGAGTAGCAGCAAGGCCAAGTCCTCGGTGGCCTCCTCGCGCTCCTCCAACTCATCCAACTCGTCGTCGCCCTTCTATAGGCCGGAGCCTAGCAGCTCCACAAATGCCAGCAGCAGTAGCAGCAGCAAACACGGTCACAAGTCCTCATCTTCGTCCTCGTCCAAGTCGCACAAGGAGGAGCGATCGAGCAAGTCGTCGTCAGGGGCGCCAACACTAAGTGCCATTGGGGGGCTGGAGAAGCACAGCAGCAGCAGTGGCACATCCTCGTCTCGGCGCAGCGGCTCCAGCGCCAAGTCCAGCTCGAAGGGTAGCTCCTCCAAGCACCACGACAGCGGAAGCAGCAAACGCAGGTCAAAGCAGTGAACGTTAATTATTAAGAACTTACAATTAAGTTAAATTGAATTAAAATTATTAATTAAATGAAAGACTATTAATGCGACTTTATTTATTCAAAGGTTTCAACTTAAAAATACTAAAAACAATAACCTAACGCTGGTATTTGCGCAGGGTGACGACCGGTGTGCGCGGACTCTTGGCGGGAGATGCGGAGCTGTCGTCGTGGCCATTTACCTTGCGGAAATTAACGCGACTGACGGGTGTTCCGCCCTCCTCTTTCGAGCTGGCTATGCTGCGTGCGGAAGGAGTCCTAGATTCTGGAGTAGCCGCCGCCTGATCCTTGGCGGCCTTCCTTTTGCGCTTGACGTTCACTATGACATTGGCGTCCATGCTCACGTCCAGCTCAAAATTAAACTCGTAGGTTTTCTTGGAGCGTGGATTCGGAGTAAGGTCATCGTTGACCACGGTTTTTCCACCAGGCCGGCCACGTAGAGAAATCGCTGGACTAAAGTTGAGCTTGGCGCTGGCTCCGGGAGTGTGAGGCTTTGGCGTCTTAGGCACCGAGGGGGTTTGTGGCTTGGGGCTGGCCTTGGGAGTGCCCCTTGGCTTGGGCGACGCATCGGGGTCAGTCTTTACCCGCTTTTGATTGGTTGGACTGGCGGCATCACGCTTTTTGGGGAACGCCAGGGCTGCACCCCGAGCTTCGGGCGAAGTCTTTATGGCGGCTTTTCGAGCTATTGGAGAGGCCTTCATGGCGGCTTTTCGAGCTGCGGGCGAAGCCTTCATGGCCGCTCTTCGAGCTGCGGGCGAAGCCTTCATCGCCGCCCTCTTAATGGGTTTCTTCTTCTCTTCCTCCTCCTCTTCATCGCTGGCGGAGATTATTTCATCAATGGATGAGTTTACCACGGGAGATTCCACCTTCTTGGCTCTCCTGGCAGCTGGTGCCGCCTTGCTAGTACCTGGAGGACTCATATTATTGTTGCTGCTGGCCTGCGGCTTCAGCTTGAATTCAAGATCTCCGCTGTTCGGTACTCCGATCTGCTTGAGAGCCTTCTGGAACATGAGGCGGCACTTGTCATAGTCCGGCTCCTGGTTGTGCGTCATTTTGGTAACGTACTTCATGAACTCCTCTATGGCGGCCGGCACTCCCCTGGGAAATAGCGCCTTAAGACTGCCGACAATGTCGTCCATGAATGCCTCCTTGGCCTTTTGCACCTTCTGTGGTACGTCCAAGAGTTTTTGGGTCTCCCAGGGCAACTCGACACCCATCCACGCGATAAGGTTGTAGCCGAGGATCTCTAGGTCGGATCTTCTGGTGGCCACGCCCAGATGGGCGTCTCGCGATGTGTACTCAATCGTGCCGTTGTGCATTTTCTTGGGATCCGGCTTGAAGTCTCCCGTCGTATAGTGGGAGGCCAGGCCGAAGTCCACCAAGTAGGCCTGTGCTCCTCCGCCTTTACCCAGGCCCAGCAGTATGTTGGCGGCCTTCAGATCGGCATGGACATAGCCAGTGCCGTGCATAAACTGATAGACGTCCAGCATCTGGATGGCCAGCCGATAGACAGTGCCCTCGGGCAGGCGCTTTCCGTTCGCCACGAAGAACTTTGAGATGTCGCTGCCGTAGCGGGGCATCACAATAAATCGATGCTTCTGGCCA
Source organism: Drosophila ogumai (assembly GCA_018904815.1). Lineage (NCBI taxonomy): Eukaryota > Metazoa > Arthropoda > Insecta > Diptera > Drosophilidae > Drosophila > Drosophila ogumai. The sequence goes on along the minus strand of JAEIIJ010012607.1, from coordinate 1,315 downwards.
TTCACCTTCACCGATCCGTTGGCCAGGATGTAGGGCATGCCCAGGGACTTGAGGCCGTTCTTCTGCTTAAACTGCTTGATGTCGTCCAGCTTGGCGTTGCGGAGGTAGAAGTGCATTTCCACAAACAGCGGCCCGTTGCCGTGGGGCTCCTGAAATGAAGGTTTTCAGCACAAATCTCTCGCGGATCGACTTTCCAACTCACGCATTTCACAACGGCATCGAAGTTCTTCTCCCCCACTTTGCAGGCGGCGTAGATCTCGCCGAAGCCGCCCACGCCGATGGAGGGTCCGATGCGCCACTGGCCCTTGGCCAAATCTGTGAAGACGGTGCCCTCCGGCACCTTCTCCGGCATGTCGTACATATTCTTCTTGGCCTTCTTGGCGGGCGCCGCCTTCTTGGCCGGCGCGGCGCCGGCAGCAACCTTCGGTTTGGCAACACGCGGCATTTTCTGTGGACAAATGCTGGCTTGCCAAAAAAAATAGCAAATTCTGATCAAAATGCCGCCACAAACAGGGCCAGGGTTGCCACTCGCCGGAAAGCGCAGCGTCGGCAGCAGGGTTGTCAGGTTACCTTACACAAGTAATGGAATGTTGATATCTCGGTAAATTTACAAAAATTTCTTCACACCATGTTTGATCTTATACATATTTATTGGGTCTTGTTCTCCAGAAGAACACAATTACCGTTTAATTTTATTTAAATTTTCCATCGCAACGAACAGAGTCACACTGGGAAAAGTATAGAGGTGATAGTTTTGCAGTTTGAAAATTAAATTATAACAATTTCACTTTTGACACATCTAAAATAAAATTCATTAAATTAATTAAATCGACCCCAACCTTAACATTTCCATAAAAAACTGACACTGTTTTTCTGTTTCTGCTGTCTTAATTTAAACAGCGGATTTTCGTCGTCAGAGTACTTAGCTTATCGATTTGTTTTTGTTTTATAGTTATTTTAACCCCAATAAACATAGTTTTAATAATAAAAAATTCTTTAAAATTTTAACTAATAAGAGCTATTATATTTTAAATTAATTTGTTTTTTTATTATAATTTTTAGTGAGAACACTTCAAAATTGGACAGGATTTCCTCATCTGGCCACACTACCTCGAATGAAAGAGAGGAAAACTTTAAAAAAACCGCAATTTTGCAAAGGTAAAATATAAGAAAATGCAAAATATCTATAGCTTTCAACTAATTTCCATTTAGATCTATCAAAGTATAACATGGATCGCGCATCCACCTGGAAGGCTTCTACACGAGAATTCTACCCCAAAAACGAGAATTCTACCCCAAGCATGTAAATTGACAT